>RCHF01003929.1:0-32828 GCA_003987895.1 Neonothopanus nambi | reverse complement strand
AGTTCCTTAAATTCTGGGTCGTTGACAATGATATACGGATGTGCTCGGCGAGCCATCCATTTTACTGTCACCAGCCGAACCTTGCCCTTGTTGAAGTTTGTTGGAGCGATATGGACAGTAATAGCTTGCTCTGGAGGTGCAACCGTCTTCTCACATGCGGTGACATGGTTCTTGAGATTGGTTGTAGTTTTCTCATATCGGGCATGAGTGATGACCTTTCCGGTACTGAAAGAAAACATGTTAGCTTTGAAATGATATGCTTCTACAACAAGACTCATGTTCAGCACTTGTATTCATACTTGGGGAATGGGCCGTTGTTGTTGATCACAGCAGGATGAAAATGCTGATAAATGCCTAACGTCCAGCATTGAACTTGCTGAGCTATTGGTGGCAGCGAATGTTAAACAAAATTCGTTGTGAATGAAGGATAAACGCACCGAGGATTTCTTCGTCAGTCAAATTGTCTGCCCATTTTGCACGAAACTCCTCGTCCTTCTCTTTAGCTGACATTTGTTCCTTAATCTTCTTCGCCAGAGGTGTGTCATCTTCACTGTCGGAGTCAAGCTCGATGTCAGTATGAGCACACTTCTTGGTACCAGAGTTTGCCACTGGGCTAGGAGAGCTGTTGGGCATCTTGTTCTTCTTTCTCTTTCCAGAGATTGATTTCGAGGTGGATAATTTGGTCATGAGAGGATACTGTATGAGTGAGAGGATGTCCTGTTAAATACACAAACGTTAGCAGCAATTTGATCGCAAATCAGTGGCATTCACCTGCAGCCTTGTGGCCTATGAGGCCAGCCAAAGCCAAAGCTTCCTAGTAATTGCATATGCTAGAGATATTGCAAGACTGAAGCAAGAGTAGAAGAATTGAATGAGAGGAGTGTTAAGAGTATGTGATTAGAAGTCCAATACCTTTGATACAAACATATTTCAGCTTGGAATTGTCAGACCTATCGAAAGCTTTGAGCTATTTTTGTATGGATCGTCCATTGGAGGTGAGAGGTCTTTTTTTTTCAGGCTGCATGATCGTCTTTGGTTTCTCCTCAGTAAATCCAAATTTGTAGAGATAGTCGTCATTGTCATGTGCTGGCGGGTATAGCCGATATGGCTTGACTTCAAGCTATCAAACTTCAAGTTCGCTCTCCTCCTACCTCCCTCCCCCCAAATCTCAACATCAACACTTTTCCCACTCCAGCCATCCCATTCCAACCTATCATTCCATCCAGTTATAACTCGTAAGTTCTTCAGTATATTTGTGACCATAATCAGACATTGCTAACTCGGATTTGAATCCGGATTGACGGCAGACAATAGGCTTTCTATTTTGCACCTCCATCTCGTTAGTGCTTTGGTGGTTAGTGGGGAGAAGAGGAGGAAGAGGAGAGGGTGTGGTACATGGAGGCGAGCATGCCACRTCACGCCACATCTACACCTGTCACCGAGGCCTGAGCGAGGATATCACTGCCAAATGTGCTGCGCGCACAAACACACTTCTCTTCCCTCTTCTACCAACATTTTCCATCCTTACTCATCACTCGATGATCATAACCTCCAAACTACTGGTCTTGAATTTGGGATTCAGTTGTGCGGACTCTATCTTTCAAT
Organism: Neonothopanus nambi; assembly: GCA_003987895.1. Lineage (NCBI taxonomy): Eukaryota > Fungi > Basidiomycota > Agaricomycetes > Agaricales > Omphalotaceae > Neonothopanus > Neonothopanus nambi. The sequence continues at coordinate 31,223 of RCHF01003929.1, read as the reverse complement.
TCTCCCTTATCCTCCAAGACTTCACAAGCTTCGTCAACGACGAACAAAGATTCGACATTGACTACGACTCCTCCATGCCGACGTGTGAAGTGAATGATGTCTACTGGTACCCCACCACCGCGAACTCGCATACCTTCAAATACCACGTCTTCTCCAATCACCAATCCCATTTCTCCCTCTCCACTGCCTATCCCAGACCATAAACCCAAAGAATCGCCTAGAACCACGCCACAACTCTCATAAAGTGCACGTGTGCTATCTACCCAGACCCCAAAGCAAATTCCATCCCATTTAATATCTGATAGCTTCTCGGCATCCAACCGTCAATCTTTTGAGATGGAGTAGGAGTAGGAATGGCATCGAGGAGGAACGCTGTGAATCTAAGGCATAACAGGGTCTACCTTCCAGCAGGAATAATATACCAGCATGTCTACTCATTTTCGTTCTCTTTCTGCTCTCACGTCACTGTCTTTATTTCTACAAATTTTTTCAAAATGTCACTGACCCTTCATGGCAAAATAATGTTGATGTTCCAGATTGCGTGACTCATGTATTGTTTACCGCCACTATCGACCAGTGCTCTATCATCTGAGCTCTTGTGGATTCTTTATTCATTCGCGTATATCGTTTTCTTGCGTGCAATCTTTCCCTACTGGTGACTGAATCTCCCGCCCATGTATGTGTGTTCTTGGTGTGTTCTGCAGCTGTGGACACTGGGCCGAGTCTGGGTGTGGGTTTGGGGTTGATCCCAAGTAGTCACTGTTGATTTATTGCCAGAATGCATCAGGAATTATTGTGTATGACTCTCTTTTCGTGGCTCACAGAACTTCAAGTGCCTCACTCAACATATATAAAGGACTTTGACCAAACCATGTACTCTTTCATCACACATCCCACTCTCATACATTTGGACGTTCTACTGCTTTTTAATGATGGTGCGACTATCTTTTCATTATGATCAATACGACGCTTACTTTTTATGCTCTAGTCATCTGTGCCTGTTCATCTAAACCCTCTGTTTCTCTCATTCAACAATCTTCTCTCGCTCGCTGAATTACCCTTTGCCACCAAGCCTGAATTCACAGCTCGGGTAGAGGGCATTGTGAGTGATCATGACAGTATTCATGCACAGAGCCGTGAATTCTTGTCTCGACGGGTATTTGCAATGGTATGGCTTGTCTCCCAGCATGATCAGTGCCACTTATTTTATGTCTGACTGGTCATCGTTGATGCTTGTCCAGGCAGACCCACTCCTTTGGACCAACAACCTTCGTCTACTTGCTGAACTACCTTTCTCTCAATGGGTACCCACAATGGTATGGACTTCTCTCCTAGCGTGATCAGTGCCACTCATTTTATTTCTGACTAGTCATTGTTGATGCTTGTCCGGGCAGACCCACACCTTCTTTGGGCTGACAACCTTCGTCTACTTGCTCAACTACCTTTTGCATATGACACTACTACTATATATATATAGGATACAAGAATGTATTGTGACAGTGTAGTTTTTCATTGTATTTAGTAGCCTGACATGATACAAGTGTATGAATATCATCTCGTTCTCTGCTGGAATCCAAGCTGTGAGTACTGTAAGTATCTGCAGATACTCGCACCTCAGCAGAAATTAATACTCACACTCACAAAAACTCGTGGCTGGCAGTACTTGCTACCCGTGAGTGTGAGTTGCCTATGAGTTTTCCCACGAGTGAACTCCCAGATACCTGTGAGTTTCTGCTACTCGTACTGGTCTCTAGCCCACAATATTGGCATATTCGGGCATTGGAACAACGTCCCAGGTATTGTGTTCCATCAAGTTTTGAAGCTCCTCTTCGATGGCCTTCCTCCATTTCTCCCAGTCCCTCGACCTCTTAGCTTCCGCCAAACTCTTCGGCTCAACTCCCTTGGCCTCTGCCATAGCCGCCTCCATCAACAAACCTTCGTCGTCAACGTCGTCGACGATACCCGCAGCCTCAACATCTCCTTCCTTCACCTGGTCCAACATCCTCATTCCAGTGGGTAAAATCCTACCAGTCCTTCTACCTGTTTGAGTGAATTCTCCTGAAATGAGCTGCCTAACATATTGGGAGGGTTTAGGAACACGACGAGGGTGTGATTGAGCTGAAGGAGGGTCGTCGTCAGCATTGATGGCAACTGTAGGTGCTTGTGGGTCCGCGTGTGGGGTAGCCGAAATAGCCGGCGGATCCAGTTCGACGTCGGCTCACTTATCTGAGTTGTTTGCTGTGGCAGTGTTGTGTGAGTTGGTGGGTCCGTCATTGTTGGCTTCGACAATGCTCTCTCTCTCCCCCTCACTGCCAGCAGCAGCCTTGACAGCCGTGAACCATACCGACCACTCAACCGTGACCGTCCGCGTGGTTGGCCAGTATATGCGGTGTCCCTGGCTAGTGACAGCCTCTCCAACATCGTTGTTGAAACCGACCCACTTCCCTTCTCTCACCCTCGCTGCCAACTTGGAGCCGCTAGGGTCATGGACATAGATGTTAGATCCCCAGATGGGTATACGCAAGAGGTCTGGCTTTTGCCCGTAAGCTACCTCATATGGCGTTTTCCCATCCAAAACATGCGTCGATGAGCGGTTTTTCAACCAGACGGCGTGACAAAGTGCTTCGGCCCACAAAAATTTCGGCAACCCACTCTCATGAAGGATAGCATGGACGTGTTCGAGAAGCGTGTGGTTCAGCCGCTCCGAGATCCCATTTTCTTCTGGCGTGTCATGGACAGTGACGCGATGTGCAATGCCTTTCATCTTAAGGTGAGTGGCGAATTCATCCCCCATGAACTCGCCTCCCCCATCCGATGTTAGGATTTTAATGACAGCCTTCAAATGGTTTAGGATCCACACTTTGTACATCAAAAATGACTCATAGACGTCACTTTTATTGCGGAGAAGATACACATGGGTTAGGCGCGAGTAGTCATCCGTAAAGGTGACGAAGTATCGTTTACCACCTTTGGACTCAGTGGTAGCAGGCCCAGCCTTAGCTGCTAGAATTCTATATCAGAAGGGAAATTGCCCTTCCGCTGTGATACATCAGAAAGGGTAGTTGCCTCTCACCTCCCAATTTGGCACCCAGGCACTATCCAGGCGTTCTGGCACTATTAGCCAAGTCTCTCGGACATCTCGGAGATTACCTTTACTTTCCAATTTGGAGGGTTCACGGCGCTTTTGGCTAGCGCGGGGATTCCCGCAGCTTACTTCAGCTCGGGCATCTCGGACTAGCTCGTTAGTTACATCAGCTCGGTCATCTCGGACCAGCTCGTTACTTACATCAGCTCGGTCATCTCGGATTTCATCATTTCTTACATCAGCTCAAATAAATCCAAAACCAGCTAATAACAATTAGTAAACAGTAAATTAAAACTAAATGTGCACCATAGGAATCGAACCCACGACCACTTGCATAGCGTTAGAATAATACCACGCAATCGTGCATTTACCAACTGATCTATATGAGTATATTTACATGGCTGCCCTAGTGCTCTAGATACACTCAGCTGCTCTGTCCGGTTAATAGTGACATTCAGTACATAGCATTACCAGCAAAAATAAAATGTAATACATGATAGATACAAGCTGCTACTCTATAGCCAGCCCATATCCTCTTCTTCTTCACCCTCCTCCTGCTCCCTATCTGGCATTGCAATATCCCCGCCATCATCTCCTTCGTTGTCGTCGTCGTAATCGCCATCATCGTTCTCGTTCTCGTCATCGTTCTCGTCATCATCGTTCTGTATTCCTTCGCAGCCCTCCATCCCCAGACTTTCTCGGATCAATCTTTCCTCCTGCTTCTCATCACCCTCGTTTTCCTGCGTTAACGGACGTTTCCAAATCTGCATGAAATGGTCCAGCAATGCTCGCTGGATGGCAGCCTGCTTCTTTGCATATGCTAGCAGGCCTTCCTGCAGGCGGTTGTCTACGTCGTGCCGCATCCGCCCTCGAATATCCCACCACTCCACCCTCCATTTCAAAAACTCGACGGTCCTTCGCATTTCCTCCCGTAGCAACTCAACCTCCTCAGTGCACTGGGCCGCTCTCGCTCGACTTCGACACCACTCGCCTCTCAAAATTTCGTCGTTGTTCTCGTCTGCGCCGTCTTGAAGATTAATTGATGTGGTGGTCCAAATCCACGACATTTCTCTGCATGTTTCGCCTGTTCCGTGCGCCTCTCGGTCCCGCTCCTCAACCAGGAGATTGAGGTTCTCCTCCTCCTCCTCATGCTCACGTGCCTCCTCTACTGGCTCACCCTCATGCCCCGGCTCCTCTTCGTTCACACCCCTCCGTCCTGGGCCCCGTTTGACTTGCGCAGGGTCAGTATAGCTCCTCACATCTTCATTCTTCAGGGGTCTAAGTACTTCCTCCCAATCTCCATGGCCTGAGAGCCTCAATAACGCCTCTCGATTTCGTCGGTAGCTTGATGCGAAGCCCTTGGCCCGGTTGTGAACACGGTCAATAACTTCCCTCGATCTCCCAGAGTCACGCTGCCCGCGTACGTTAGCGTTCTTGAATAGAATCATGCGAGACTTTACCCGAAGCGTGTGACGTATTGCATGTAACGCATCGAATGCTCGGGCAGTTCGCAGCCGTTGCTCGATTTCCGCAACTCCATCAACGCACACAACGTTCCTGTGGGCTGTGTCGATAGCAGACGGAAGCCAAAGTTCGACTTCCTCCAGCTGGGTATCCTCATCTCGCATGAGCTTGTTGGTATCGGCTAGATACTGCAAGAGACCCGGCATATAGATTGCACGCAAGTCTTCGTAGTTCCGAAGGCTTCGACGCAGAATATTCCGACGCTCAACGACAGCGGTGGATTGCCGTGTAGTTTGGGGGGATACTTTCTCTAAATGGATTTCATTCCGTAGCTTAACTCTGTGACATAACATTAGCCTTCGCTCGCTTACATTGAAAGAAATTCTAACTTACTGTGCATCTTCAAGCTCTAAAGCTAACATAATGAATTTCGCCGCTGTCATTTTGTTCCTTATTGGTACGTTTGCTCTAGCGTGTGCCTCGTCCTCGGCAGCTAACTCTTTCTCTACTTGCGCTTCTGAAAGGACTGCAAAGGAATTGAGTCAGGTACCGCTCTTAACGCCGATCACGTACTTACATTCCTCAACTACTTCGAATGGATTTGCGACACCTCGCTTAGGGAACTCTGCATCTTCCCATGCCTTGCACATCTCCTCCCAGCTCGAAGTTAAGTCCGATGGAAGGCTGTTAGTCAGCCCGCGATGAGCTTCACACTGGCGGTTGCAATCTTTGATGGCTGCCTTGTACCGTTTCCACAAAGTAATTCCTAAAATCGAGCATTAGTACTTAATTATCATAGTATGATACATGTAGACACACCCATTGAAATATATTTTTGCCAGTTATGAAAGCCGAGGTGAGACTCGAGTGTGTCGATACGTGTACCTGGCCCCATTGTCTTTGTCGAGTTACCCAAAGCGTTATGTACACCCCAAATCCTCTCCATTGCCTCGTGATCCATCATGGCCAGCCATTTTGTTAAAGTACATGCGAACTGTTCGTGATCCTTGGTCTTGTGCATTGGCTCATGAAATTTGCCAATGACTGGAATTCGAACTAAGTCGCTGCTCGGTTTAATGCTGTCGGGCCAGTGCTCCTCTATCCGCTTCGATAAATTCACGAACCATTGGCACGCGATATCGTAACCAATGATTAACACGCGAGTTCCACCAAAGTGACGTAACGAGGATCCGAAAACATAATCCATATTTGCATAGCTGTAACAATACTTAGTTCAAAGACGGAATGCTAAGATGGAACCAACATACCGCTCGCCTTTCTGTAAATTGCCTATCCCATTCGGTAGCAACATCTCGGCTCGCGCACAGCACACAGCCCCCACACCAGTGTATAAAAGACCTTTTGAGAACTTTGTAGTCGCCTTCGCGATAGCCTGGAAGCCAACACACGTACTTATCTATAGAACTTCGTTAGCTCTAAGTCTCATACATATAATGAAATAACTTACATTGGCGTCACTAGCTCAAGACTTAACGTACGCCTCATATGGTCCTCTTCGCACGAAATACCCCACTCCATCTATGAGGCCTGGGTCTCTCGAATGTGACGACATAAGCTGCTTCTTCAACCTGAAGTTGGCATCCATTGCCAACCGAACAGCGTAGAGATACACCTTCTCCTTCTCCCACTCCCATCCATCCGGTAGATTGATACCAGGATGCGGACAGGAGGGACAACGGACCATCAACTCCCCTTCCCGTGTACCAGCTACACCTGTAGGATCGTGGGCCCGGCCGCCTCGTTTCATCAACTTGAGGTGACGCCACTGGAGCACCATGCGCATTAACGCTCTATAGCGCCAAGGTGTAGACTTCAGGCCCGTTCCATCAGTAGATTTGCTCAGTGCACGATAGAGGTCGTATGTCGAGGCTTTTGTCGTCAGGGTAATGGAATGCAAATGTTCAAGATATCGAAACGTCGCTACTGTCTTAATACGGCCATGACCCTGAGTCGCAGGATATAGTCCACGCCGCAACAGTTGCAAGTGATGGGGAACGGCACGTTCACAGCCACAGAAGCATAGGTTGACTTCGTGGATTTGATTCCAATGTAGTATACGGAAGTCGCGGTGACATGAAATTGGATTAGAGCAGACCATGGTTTGGTGGTTGAGCTGAACTACGAGGCCTAGTTGCTTCAAAGAAACTGATTTGAACATGCCATCGCACCATTTCTGACGACACGTCAGTCCATTTGAAGCTGAGAAAGATAAAGCAACGTACTTGAATCCTATGCAATGGGTTTAACCGGTGTCGATGAACACAGCAACTCTTACACACTAGGTCTTGCAAAAAGCAATCGATACACCTGTATTTTGCAGGTCCAGGACTGAGCGACTTTCTCGACAAGCAATCCCAACAATTTTCCTGGGCTTTCGCATCTCCCCTCCCGTCATGTCGTAATATTTCGTCAAGATATTCTTGTTGCGAATTGATCCGCCAAAACTGGTGAGGACGAAGCTTTTGACAATGTTAGTGAATGAGAAGCTGGATCATACTAGGTTACTCACAGCACGTATTGACCTTTTCTTTTTCTTTGGTTGGACTGTCGGTGTTCCCGTGGCCCATTCATGTTGTTCGTACACTCCACCCTCGACAACTTCATCATACCAATCCGTCGAAGGATCAAGAGCGAAGTCTTGGTGGTCCTCAGGCTCCCAAAACTCACGACTCGTCCATTGGTGTCCTCTCGGAGCAATCGGAATGGAACTTGGATTCCCTTTCGCATCAAGACGAAGTTCACGCGAGTTAAGAATTAAAAAATCGTCTTCACCAAGAGGGATACAATCTCGGATTAGACTAGCTCGACGACGTCGTTTGGTACTAGGTGGCATGAGGCACAATGACCAAGAATATCACGTAATCATGTATCAAAGCAGGCCATCATGCGTGTTCAGAGGCCCGCGGGTACTGAGTACTACGCTTGATTGGTTTCTTTGAATACATGTAGCTACCTATTTAAGATTATTAATTCTTCATCTCAACACGCCTCAATTCTAGAACCGATTACGTTCAATTTTTTTAGCCAACACGATCCTGTACGTACCAAGTCTGTTACACACCTGAGTCTCACTAGCTGTTACCACTGATCACTTGATACTATGTAGTATCTTGCACGAGTGTCCTGCTCAGTTATTACATCTCCTTTCCAACAGCTCTCACTAGAAGTGTATGGGTATATGCATTAAATGTTGGATTGCAAACGATATGTACCTACTGACCAGTGTATGTAGTATGTACTAAGACTCCAACGATGGCACCTGTCGACTCGGCACATCATACTCATCATCTACGATTCAGTATCTTCCGATCTCTATACGATAACAACATAGATGTATTCTTAGACCCGATAATTGCAATGTATATGTATCTGCACTAATTTATTCAAGTAAATCATCCTCGAGCCTCACTCATTCAAATGTAATGGGAGAAAACATGATATTGGAAGCTGAATATGACAAATGTGTACGGGCATACGTGTACGGACATAGTAAGGGCATACAAACAAGCAAGCAAGCAAAAAAGCAGGTAAAATTCCTCTGAATTCGGCTCAAATCTATCTAAAAAGTTACCTCCTCAACACTGTCGTTGGATTCCGTGGTCGATCGAGAAAGGATCTTCAACTCCGACACAGCATCTGGAGCTCGATTGTACGCCTTCGTGTAAGCCGTCAGCGCATCCGAAAATAGCTTGAAACCTTGTTGATATGCACCGCTGACTCCCTCGACGTAGCGAACTACTTCGCCGTACCTAGAATATGGCAGAATAATTAGCATTGTGACCACGAAGAAGTAAATGAAAAGCTGACTCACCAGTTACCAAAGATCCCCACGGACGTACCACGAAAAACGACATAGAACTTTTTGTTTACATGTGGAGGCTCAACGATCTGAGAGGGATGAGGAATGCGGCAATCATAGACCCGTGAAACTCCAACAAGTCAGCTAGAGGATGCAGTCGGATGCACAGGTGTAGATGGACTAGGTGGAACTGTCCTAGGCATAGAAGATGCGGGTGTGGTGGGAGGGAGCGGAGTGGAGGCTCTTGCGGCTTGTCAAAGAGGCGTGACGGGAGCTAATTTGGGTGCAGATGGTTCGTTTGTAGTTGTACGTGGTCGTCGAGGTGTTCGCACAATAGTTGTGGTCGTGATAAACTCTGTAAGAATCGCCGTTAGCTCAACGTATGCGGCATCATTCACAAAAAAAAAATCGAACCATCGTCGTGCTCAATAAACACCTCCATAGTTGTTCCTGCCCATTAATTTTAGTGTGGATGATGTTTGGAATACATTAAGTCATACCTGATTCATCGACGGACAGGCTGGCTTGAATTTTTTGAAACATGAGTAGAGCGAGTGATGGTGTGAAAGATAATTGGGGCTGACAGAATCGGATATGGGAACGTTCTGGCTTAGAAATATGGATGGAGATGACCTGGGATAGCCGAACGTGATGTGGAAGATGCCGCTGGCATCATACGAGAATTATGACAAGAATGGAGAGCCAGGGATATATCTCCCGCTTCCCCAAAATGTCAATTTTGCCGTCCTCAACACTACTCCCACTGTGTTTCCTCTCGTTCCCTGGGCCTTTATCGTTCGACTCGCTTCTCTCTTGTTCAGGATGCCGAATCCGGGAGCGTACAAGAATGCCCGCTTGGAATTCATGAAAGAAGCTCTGGAGTCGTACACAGCTGCGAAGACGAAAGAGGCGCTGGACGCTGTCGAGATGGATACTGTGCGCCGCTTTTTGAAGAGGTTCCCGCTTTCAATGCCAGACGACGAGGAGCCCTCCGAGGAACATCTCAACAGTGTTGACGACACTGCCGCCAATCCTCCTGAAGAGCCCCTCCCCGAGGAGGGCACCGAGGCTTACGAGAACGAGCTAGCACGACGCGCCGAACTTGGAAAAAAATTGGCTAAGCGCACTGAGGTAAGCCAGGTGTTTGTTTAGGCTGCAATTTGACGCGCGCTGACCTGACTTTAATTTGACTCTCTTTTTAGCAAATCAAACGTTGGCTACGTTATCATCGCAAGCAGAGCTTTAAAAAGGCGGGCACTGAAGACGTGATGGCCTATACTGACACCAAGGTGACACAGGCGATGGCTCTTAGAGCTCGTCTCACTGGTGTCGGTATTCAGAAACCTCGCCGTGTAACAGCTCATTTCGTCTGGGCGCGCGAGAACAAGGAGAAAGTCGATGCTATCTATCGTGAGCATGTAAAGGAGGCTGAGAAGCAGGACAAACCCCAGGTCGAGTTTGTCGAAAGTGGAAAGAGGGGAAGGAAGCGAAAAGCCAACAAGATTGCCTCGTCATATCAGGCTGTTTGTATCGAGGAATTTGAGAAGCTGGATACGGAGGAGAAGGAGAAGTGGGAGACGGCGTCAGTAGAAGAACATGAGGCTCGAGTAGAGAAATGGGAGCAGGTTTTGAAAGGTGCACCATCGACGAAGCCTGAAGACTGTCAAGCGTGAGTTTTCTCCGAGTTTTCTCACACCGTTGACTCTGTTTCTTGGCTAATCTCGAGCTTTTAGATGTATTGATTCTCTTTCTGAATTCATTCAACCTGTTCTCGACCTCGTATATGAGCACACGGGCCTTGTATGTGGGTTTTGGGCTGCTGGCCCTGAGCCTGCAGATGCGGGGTGCCCAAATGTTTTGAGGTATGTTCAAATGTTGTTCCGTTGCTCCATACTATTTATATTAACTACTGTACTAGTTGTTATGCTGGGAAGACTGCAGGTAGTAATGGTATGACCTTCGGGAAGGCTGAACACAAAAGCTGGCAGAAGCATTTTGTGCCTGCCATCGGCCGATTCGTAAAGAAATGCTACAGTAAGTTTATTTTTAGTTTTTCGAGTCTCGTCTTCCTGACCTTTTTTCCCCTTTGACAGCTTTGGAGGAGTGCCGTTCTCGGGCTCTTAGTATAGACCAGCAAGCAAAGGAGAATTCAGAGGGTGCTGAGGGGGAGATACAGGTAGACGCACTAGATGACTGGGTTGGTGGCACAACGGCGCCCAGGCACGCTAAAAGTTCTTGTTCGACGGAAGCGGCCACGAAGAAGAAATCTCTTCTCTCCTCCAACCCATGCCCTCCCTCGTCTGCACATCGTTCGTCTCGAACTACCCGTCCGGCTTCTCCCGCACCATCACTTGCTGAATTTCGTCCTGCTTCACCTCTCCTGGCTGATCTTGCTTCGCCTCTCCCGTCTGATCCTGCTTCGCCTCGTGAATCACCTTCTGTGACTCAAACTCCACCTCCAACCTCCCCTGTGGTCGCTGAGCGGGCACGCAAATCTCAGCCTTCGAATAAGGGGCCTGCACGGAGGAAAGCTACTAAACAGGGTCGTAAATCAGGTGGGAAAGCTAGGTCACGTAATACCGGTCCTCAAGCTAGGAAGGGTGCGAAGCGAGTGTGGGATTCTGATGACGAGTACAAGAGCGACACTAACTCCGATGACGAGACTGCCCAGAAGCGGGCGAAGAGGCCGAGAAGATCGAATGCAAACGAATTGGACAACGCCGCAGCTGACGACGAGGTGGACACCGAGATGGACGTAGAGATGGAGGATAGACCTGCAGACGAAGCTGCGGAAGTAGACGATGCGGAAACGGCTGCGACCGCGAACATCCCCCCCTGTCCTGAAGATGCCCCAGAGTATGTTAAACGTACCCTTCAACTCTGCAGCGACATCAAGGGAGACGGAAGGTGGGAGAGGGTCGTCCGAGCATGGCTGGATGTTGACGTCAAGGCGGGGTTTGAGGAATCTGCTGGTCTAAATACGTTCAGTCGTCCTGCTGCTGTCGGTGCATGGATCAAGCATGCACGAAGTGCGACGTTCCGCCCTCCTACCCTCGATTTGTATTCATACACCAATGAGTTTGCCCAGTGGTGGAAGTTTTTGCAGCCGGATTGGAGGAAGTCGGTGGGCTCGTTTATCAAAATGACAAGGCGGCCGGGGATGGAATGGGATCGAAGAACGGGACGGAACGGAATTGTGAGCGTAGTCGCGGCGTTGGCATGGTGGCGGGAAGCTGTGTATAAGCTTCCTGCTAATACACACCGTGAGTGGGAGAATCGTAGTTGGCAGATCGGGCGCTTCGTCGAGGCGGTAAATGATGTTATCTATGTATTTGAGGAATTGGCAAAGTAGTAGCATACAGCATTTAATAGTGAATTTGAGCTCGCAAGGGTTTTTTTTTTTTTATATTTGTGCAGCTCAGTAGGAGCTGTATGATAGGTACTCACAGTCCTAGGAAATATAAACTGATGTGGCTCAACTGGTGTAGCGCGTGTGGAAAATGTATCACGTGCTATTTCCAGCTGGCGCTCGGGGGTTCGATTCCCTTCCCCTGCACATTTAATTTTGATTTGCTATTATTGATTGTTATTAGCCGTCCGAGTTCCCCGAGCTGAGGTAAGCCTATTATTTGCGACGACTATCCGAGATGACCGAGCTGATGTAAGAAATAGTGAATTCCGAGATGACCGAGCTGATGTAAGTAACGAGCTAGTCCGAGATGACCGAGCTGATGTAACTAACGAGCTAGTCCGAGATGCCCGAGCTGAAGTAAGCTGCGGGAATCCCCGCGCTAGCCAAAAGCGCCATGAACCCTCCAAATTGGGAAGTAAAGGTAATCTCCGAGATGTCCAAGATGTCCGAGAGACTCGGCTAATAGTGCCAGAACGCCTGGATAGTGCCTGGGTGCCAAATTGGGAGGTGAGAGGCAACTACCCTTTCTGATGTATCGCAGCGGAAGGGTAGCTTCCCTTAGATGATATATCCAGCTAGCAGATACAGGTGGCAGGCCCCCATACATCGGAGAAGATATTATCACCAAATGCTTTAGCGCGATCCCCTTGTCGACGCTTCGGCACTGGTTTGCGAATAGCTTTAGCAAACACACAGGTGTCGCATTGAGTGTCCTCCCCGACATCTGTCAGTTCTACCCCTTTCACGAAGCCATTCTCGACAAGCTTGCGTGCTGCAGAGTGTGAAATGTGACCCATCCGACGGTGGAAATCGTGCAAGGTAACCTTCTCCACTGCATTAGCCTCCCCAGGCCTGTCATTGACAAGTTTATACAGGCCATTGGACTTCGACACACTACCAACCATCTGCCCATGTGCATCTCGTATGACACCCTTTCCACCACCAAAGGTAATGCTATATCCTGCATCGTCAAGGCATCCAATGGAAATTAGCGTGTTGGACAGTTCTGGTACGTAGAGTACACCTGGGAGTTTGATGGTATGCTGACAAGCACCATCTAGGGTAATGGTACCGTCGCCTTTACGATTCACAGTCAAGATCTTGCGGTTGGCGGCACGGAAAGATCTCGGTTCACAAGCTTCGGGTGGACTATCAAATAAGGAGAGATTGGGCGTCATATGCTTTGAGCACCCGGAATCGAGGACGCTAGAAGTCTTCGTATACGAATCCTTCTCATCAGAGATGTGGTTTGCTACCCAGTCAATCAGGACCAAGTCACTCGAGGCAATATACCATTCAGCAAAACCTTCCTCGTCCATCTCTTCCTCCCCCTTGAGCTTGCACCATGACTCTGGAGACGAGTTGGAATCAGAATCAGGAAAGGGGTCATCGTAGGCATAATCGATGTCGGCAACAGGATCACGATAGTCTCCTGGACCAGCTACAACATCACGAAGAGGGTGATAAGCCTTCTTCACTTGCAGCCATACACTAGCCTTGCGAGCCACTAACTCGCTGTTAGTTTTCCACAACGTACGGAGTTGGGAACTGTTGAGGGGTAGGCTATATCCCTCGACCTGAGAGCACAGGTACTCCTCGTCATCAAAAACGCTGAGACCATTGATGACACTCTCATCATCGGATTCATCACTATCAGAACCCGCCTGCGCCATAAAGTCACGAATGGCATTCATGCGCGCATTGATCTCCTCCTCGGAGTTGAGAAGACCATCAGGAATATCTAGGAAGGAGCTGCCTGACGAGATGGAGCTATGTTCATCCTCGTCCTCAGAGGAATCAGTATCAGAGACAGGGGTCAAATCAGGAAGGCCATCGAGGTAGTCAACCTCGTCACTGAACACGCTGGTAATGTCAGTTTCACCGTCACTATCCGAGTCGCTGGACAACTCGTAAGACATTGCCAAGTATGCAAAGTCCTCCTCAACGACATTAGCGCTTCCCTTCCCTTTACCCTTATCCCTGTCCTTCCCCTTTTCCTTCCCCTTATCCTCTTTTGGCTTATCGCCACCACCACCCTTCGTATCATCCTTCTTAGAAGAATCAGGGCAGTTTCTACGGATATGACCACGCTTGCCACATCCATAACATACAGGGCCTCTGCCCTTGCCCTTCCCATGGCTACCACCACCCAGCTTGGACTGTTCTGCAGATAGAGCAACATCCTTCGTCTTCGACTTCGACGAACTACCCTTGCCTTCCTGCTTGGTAAGGAACTCGTAGTGGCGACGGAGAGAGTCGACGAGATCCTCTGTAGAGATGGAGGAGTTCAGGAGGGCAGCGCTTTCGATCATGGTATTAGCAAACTTCTGGTATTCCTTGGGGATAACCTTCAGGACATGAGATCGATGTTCACTATTGCTGATCTCTCCACCGGCGTTGCGGATAGTGTCAATCATAGTATCATCCTCATCCAGAAACTTGACCAGATCAGCATTCGCATCACAAGTACGAGCTTCCCACTTCACTTTCATCAATGAAACCTTCACTTCCATCTTTACCTGCACCTCATGCATGAGGTTAAGCCAGATGTCACGAACGGTACGAGCGTTCTTCGTGACCTTTCACAGGAGGTTATCGTCAAGACGGTCGCAGAGGACAGCACGGGCTTGGCTCTCAAGCTGAGTCCATTGATTATATAGAGAAAGTTTCGCATTGAAGTCCACTATACTGGTTTCGCTTGGGTCTGGCATTGCAGGGGGAACATAGTGTAGATCAAATAGATGAGCGATGCCGGCAGCGGCAGTAGCAATATTCCAATGTTCTCGAAATATAGTGAAGTTGGAACCATCGGGAATGACTGTAGGGACTTTGGCGAAGTAGTCGGCGTGATGCGAGAAGGTAGTTTGAGTAGTGAGAGGTACGGCAGGGGGTATAAAGCTACGAGGAAGTGGGGCTACTTCCTCAACGGTAGCCCTGAGCCGTGACGACGGAGTATCGTCACTGGGCCTCTCGCGAATGTCGATGTCAGGCTCGGAGATGGATTCTTGAGCTTGCGGAGTGGCAGACATGGTAGGGAATTATTTGGGGGTAAAATATCGATTGAGACGCAGCAATTAATGACAGTTATGTAGCGGGGCTCGGGGCCCATAACCTATAGAAGTATAAGAAATAGAAAGCGCTCGAGGGTATCTGTAAATAGACAGAGAAGCTCAGAGCGTGTTACAGAGTAAAAGCGTCTGTGTATATTCACCTGTAAATAGACAGAGAAGCTACGTAGTATGTAAGTAAACTAATAGATAAAGTGAATGAATAGAAGCTCACCTCAGAGCGCGTTACGGAGTAAAAGCGTCTGAGGTGGCCGAAAGTCCGTGAGTCAGTATATAAGAAAAGACTGTGAGGGTACGTACATGTACCCTACCGATTGCCAAGAAAGAATGAGGTGGCCATAGGCCAAACTACTACGAGTAAATAAGGAAAGTCAAAGCTATCTACTTGTGTCCATGTTTGTAACTAAAGAGACTGTCAAGGTACGTACTCCAACAGATTATCCTGTTGAGAATGTCACTGGATGTGACCGTGAAGTCATTAGGAGGTCGGGACGAGATGTGTATTCAACCGTACCAGTATCTCCCAGCAGCTTGCGATCTAATAGCAGTAAAAAGAAACAGTAAGTGAATCCAAGTAAGCACAACTTGCGCTCAGACACAATATATTCAACCTGACTCACATTGGCTCAAAGCTATGCAAAGAGTCCAAAAACACTTCAACGTTCCTCATCTCCTTCTTAAGGTCAACATTTGCCTTTGTCCGTTTCGCCCGTCCAATGTACACGAGAAGCACGATGTAGAAGGGATAGCTGACCTACAGGTCGACTACCCCCTTCCATACCAATTTGCACGCAAACTATAATTCAAACGTGTTCTTATTTCTCTTGCAAAATGCTCACATATTTCAAATTCTGTATAGACTCAAAATCTTGAAGCTTCCATAAAATTCCACTCTGCCTTCTCGTTCTCTTACCTACGTCGAACCGAGTCTGAATCTCGTTGACATCCGCCCCACCGAACCAGCTGCTCGCGCCGCCTTGAGCAAGCGGAAACCGGAGCTTGGTCGACTCCTTGCTGATGCGCTGGGGATATTCGCCTGGTGGAAGGCCGGTGAAGACGCGACGACGATGAGGGAACGCATCATTTTGGGTATACCCCGCATGGACTATGACCGTATACTTACCGTTTTCACTCTTTTTCCCGCGGTTGTTGCCTGTCAATTTTGTACTATAAAATCGAGAACCGAATTCGGGGGAAGCTTGTCTTTCTTGACCCCATCTTTCATCGCATACATCGAGCCCGAGCCTTTGAGTACTGAGCAAGAGAGAACTTCAAGAATATCAGAGCTAAGTTTTTCGTCACATAATTAAATTGCTAACTACGCCTAGTCTAGACCTATCAAGATTTTCCCGCGGGCCGTTCCATTAACGTTACGGTTTCTTCTTTTACGGCTACGTCTCTTTCTTCTCGACCAACTACCCCTCAACGTTCTACAGGTAGCGCTGTCTACTTCTCCACAACGATTCCCGAGGTGAATGAGGCATTCTACAAAGCCTAAGTGAACAAGAAGGGAGAAAGAGAGAAATAACACCTATGTTAAGGCGTCAAATGTTCTACTCACGATAATATTAGGTAACGTAGCCGCCCCCCTCCTCCTTGCTGCATCAACTACCCTCGAGCAAGCCCGGGCAGCATTCGCACATATAGCCAAAGAAGGAACGTTGCTTATCCCTATGGGCGCTTCGTCTCGGTCTGATGGCGCACCTGGAGGAGAGGGCTGAGGGATGAAGAGACCGTGGACATGAATTTGAAGCCAGTAGTAAGTGCAGTGGATGGCCACGGATTGGTTGAAGAAAAGCACGTTTGGTTCGGTCGGGTTCCATTTTACTGGCGGCAGCGGGTCAGTAAGGAGAGAAAAGGAGAAGGGTTAATGGACATACGGTGATCAGGGACTGAATCCGACCATCTATTTAATGCCGAGTCGATTTCAACTAACGCCCTTTGGTTCCTTTCTGCCCAAGAAATATGCAAGTTGTTTCGTATTGAATACTATTCACATATCCGTTTTCGTTAGATGAACGTAGACATATAGATGAGAGGGAATACGCACGACAGTACGCTGGGCAAAAGCCAACACCTCTAGTAACTTGATCATATGTATCCAATACGAGCATGTAGCCGGTTTTCCAGCAGGCTGTTTCCAAGCTAGCTCTGGGTCGGGATGAGCCCAATACTCGTCGTCGCATTCAATAGGAAGGTCCAAGTCGAAGCTATCCCAACAAACACGATTTCATAAGCAAGACCGCGAATTCGACAAGGGAATAGATAACGTACTCTTCCGACCTCGTATTACTTGGCCTTCCCAAGCTCGTGCTATTGAAGGTATCCATACCCACCAGAATCCAAAACGCCCTCTTCCACAACTCCCTCTCAATCGTAAGTGGTCCTTTTTGCTTACGGTGAACACCAACGTCTTGCGCAAGGCGGATAGCAACGGCTGTCAAAACCCAACCTGCGTCGGGAGTAGAAGTTGCGGAGAGGAAGGCTATACAGAGCTAAAACACGGAGGGGGTGAGCGAGAAGAAGGAGGAGGAGGGGAAGACGAGACTTACGATGTACTTTTGAATTAGCAATAACGATGGAGGTTCAAGGAACAACGTGTCCCGAGGAAAAACTGTGAGTTGTCTATACCACTTCCACCCCGCACTTTGTCTAGCTGCTTCCACGTCTTCATCCCATAAGTTCCGCTTATCCATGGATCTCTTCGACGCAACTGCACACACTGCGAGTACGACTTCACCGAATTGTCTGTCGTGGAGGTGCCGATGAGAAGTGACGTCAGAAGTGAAAGAAGGGACGTGAAGGAGGGGAATGAAGTTATTTGTGTGGGTGATGAAGATTTCGATCAGGGATAGGAGAAGGTCGGGCGGGGGGAATTGTAAAGGAGGGAGGGGCGATTCTGGGAATATTTGCCACTAGACAAAGGAAATAAGAATCGAAAGTTCCTGAAGAATTGGACTGACTTACGGGATGTACGCCCCAAAACCGAGACCTCTTCCATCCTTCGTTACCCATCCTAGTATCTTCCTCCATATCCATATCACTATCGCTTTCGTCGTCATCGTCTTTCCTAACAAGGTTTACCCGATCTTGCCCACTAGACCCAACCCGATCCTCGCCCTCCTCCTTCTTAATGTCCATGGCAGCCTGCACCAACATCAACGGGTTCGACCTCCCGAAGTGTCGCCCCTTAGCATGAGAGAGGGACAGATGCTTCATGCGCTTTGAGAGGACGTCCGTATTAGTGTGCGTGTGCGTGTGGGCGGGAGAGTCAGCGAGGGCGGAAGTAGTAGAGGAGTGAGGAGGGGACTGGAGCCGGAGTTTTGGTGGGTCGTGGAGTACGAGGGAATCATCAGCGGTCGGTGAACTATCAGGTGTGTGAGGTTCGAGACTCGACTCTTCACGCTGGTTATCTTCTTGCGCCGTGTTGGTCGACGGTTGAGGGGATTCGGTAGATTTACTCGTAGCTCCCTTGGCTAGCATATTAATTTTGTTCTCCAAATTTCGTATATGTCGCGCGAGGTCTTCTAAGAGTTTCCTGACTTGTTCCGTGTCTGAGGGTATTGAGAAAGGCGAGAGGGGTGAGAGGATGTCGGATACAAGGGATTGGATAGTTTGGCGGTGGACTCTGTGAATTCGGCTGGATATTCGAGTTAGCTGCGGGCTTTGCAAGATTAGGTGAATACGAACCCTTTCGGTGGACCTCGTTTCTGAGTGGATACATCAGTAAATGAATTCCGAGTATAATAAACGCGAAGTACCTTCGTCTCAGACTTGTGGCTGCATTCAATCTTCGAAAGTATACACCTCGAACATACATTATCCGGCATCTCTGCGCTATCACCTAAACGTGAACCGTTTTCGATGTCTTAATCTCAGAATTGAAACCGAATCGCGTACATCGAACTTGAGTTCCATTAACATCGAAATAGCAGAAATGAGGGAGAGAAAAGAAGCTTACTTTTCCGCCTGCGACAACCGTCACATGAGTTCTGTAGCCTTCGTCTCTTTACTGCTGCACTTTCTGCACTCGACGAAGACGAGCCTTTGGCTTTGTACGTTAGCATGGTTGTGGTGCTGGTGGTTCAAGCATAAGAAGATGTATAAGAGGAACGAATAAGTCTGGACTGGTCACTGGACTCATGGCATCTGAATTGGATCGACAGCTATTATAAGAGCGACTCCATGATATCCGTACATCCGTTTAATACCGTGTACTTTCGGGGGCAAAGTTCAGCGCTGCGCAGTCGCCGATATCCGATGGCGAACACTCTGTTCGAACTGCAAGTACTTGCCAGCCAATAGCAACCTCGTTGAACGAACATCCTAGCATGCGTGTATATGTATAGGGTCTCGATACATAAGGAGATATCATGATATGTATGACAGTCCACAAAATACTCTTCGATATCATTAACCAATCGACTCCCGAGGAATACAGACCGACGGCACGCGACACCGCTTTCCCCGCTGACAACAAAGCCTCTCTGGGAACAGCGACGGATCTCTGGAGGCTGCGAGACAGAGATGCATGAGGAGCTGGATGCTAATGAACTGATGGTGTTGTCAGTGATGAAATTGACAACGTAGTAGGAGTAGACCTGTCGAAGAGAACATCTGTCAACAGCGATAGGGAAAACATCAATATTACAAGAACCAAGAGACAGGGTGGTGAAACAAAGCACCTCCGAACGTCTGCACGCCCCACAATCCGCTTTCCAATCACACCCTCCGACACCAGCCAATCTTCCTGTTCGGTTTCTGCTTGTAGCAATGCATGGTTGTGTCGGACGCTGGTAGCGGTTCTGGTGGAGTCGCATGTGCAGGCGGTTGGGGGTAGCCTGAGAATGACTATGGAGCGCATGTTAGTGCTCGAAGAGAACGTAAAGAGATTCTCACCATTCCTCAAATCCGCAATCTCGACAGTAATGTTCTCCGGCGTGCCACCAGCCACCATCCAACCAACAGTTGCAGTTGCAACACCATCCTATCCAATACTCTACGATTGGCTAGTCAAGTCCCGAGGAATACAGAATGACGGCACGCGAATATGTGCTCGAGCATGGCTATATCATGTGCTTCTTGAATGAGCTTTGCATCGACTGCATCGTCTGGACGCCAAAGCCCTGGTCCTCTGTTGACATTCATCGGGTACTTCACCTTACCCTTCTCTCCCGCCCAATCAAAATCTAAAAGCATGAAACTCGTCGGATCCTCATTAACATTCCTCACCATCAAATTCACGTCACGAATATCGCCATGAACATATCCCTTCTCACGAAATGCCTTCACTTTGGATGTGACTGCGGTTTTGAACTCGTCCGTACAATCAGCATCGTCAAACTCGCGATACTTGTCCCTCACATCATCCATCACCACGAGATACCATCCGCCGAGGAGGTACTCAAATCCTCTCAGCTTGGGAGCAGATCCGAGATCAGCAAAGGCGAGGTGGGCTTCTTTCGAATACTGGTGGACAAACTTTACACAGATGGATTCCTTGTTTTCCAACGTCTGAACAAAGAAAACAAGTTTGTCTTTATCATGTCGAGACGCGTAGATAAACTGGATATGGCGCGAGGTCTCGAGGTCAGTGTAGGATGATGGAAATGGGCATTGGGGTTGGCGAGGTTCTGGGGAGAAGGCTTCTGTGCGGTAGTATTCCTCGAGTGATCGGATGGCTTTTTTGATGGCGCCTATGAATCTCGCACCCGTCATCTTCATTGAGGTATCGGTAGGATGAAAGTTTAGAGAAAAAAGAGGAGCGAGCATCTGCACATTCGGACAATCTGCAAATACAGCACCCGCGACGCCGATGTACGGTCCTATGTAACGGTCACTGGAGACGTTCGATAGTGTGAGCGCTGTTACTTACCAAAATGAACGATAAGTAGGCACGGATGGTTTGTGTTCCTACATTCCGTCTCTCGACAATAGCGATGGGTACGTCGAGGCCGTCGACCGTAATGCGCACAGCTTCATTTGTAGTAAACTTGCTAACGCTAGGGTCACAATTCGTTCCGGGACTTGAGATACGGGAGTGGTGACAGCGAGTCGGACGAAGGGAGCGGTGGCACCGAGTCGGACGAAGACCAACCTAGAGTGAGTAGGTTAGAAAGGTGCGGTATATGGTGCGGTATATAGTGCTCAGACTCACCTCGTATGATTATGTTCACATAGTCCTCGTCAATTCCCTGAGGAAATATCTGTCCCACACGATTACTGGGTTCCCATTCAGTGCACCAGTCCTCGAGATCTCCCAACGCGTCCATGCGCTCACACAGAGTCTCCTGTGGCTCAATAGCAAGAGCTTCAGGGTCCTTGGGCTATATGAGGGCAAATGAATAAGAGTGGTGTTAAGTATAAGGGCAAAGACATGACTCTGACCTTGAATATACGCAGACTTAAGAGGTCGACAGAATGCTGGTTTGTCTGCGTTATAAGCGCCAACAGGACATGTGTGGGCTTATGACTTTGCTTTACATCTAAGAGAGTGAGATTTTCAGAGTTCTCGAAGCCAACATTAAGAGTGAGATCGGAATCCATGGTGAGCACTGTGGAGAAACTACTTGAGGAAGTGGGTCAATACTGGCATGAACGTCGAACGAATCCTAATGGCTGACACGACGGCTGCGGTCGTAAATCTTGACCCTAGGTAGAGGGCTAATGGCTGTTAGATATAGATGAAGATGAGGAAAATTGGGCCAGGGAAAGAGTCGGTGAGGATGATGGGACTCAGATGGGACTATCAGAGTTTAACGGGGGTGACTTAGACTTCCCACGTTGCCCTTCTCACTACCAACAATCTTTCACGGGCACTCTGTTCGCATGAACTCGAAGCGTTCAGTGTTCACCGTGAATCTCACTTTCAGCTATCATGTTTCTTCGCAATATTCTGCATTTCGTGAGCCCTGAGAACACTGAAATCCCTATGCTTATCAAATGCGAAGGTCATGATTTATATCGAAATCTGAGTCTGAGCTGGAGGAACTGGTGTGACAAGAAGATGAAGTTTGAGGGAGACAGACAAGGATCTTGGGAGCTCACAGCATCTTGCTTTAACTCGCATGTAGCTATCCCCATTCCCATCACTAAGTGACCTATGGCTCTTGTGCACCTTCCTCACATTGAAGTTCATTGCTATCAGTAGAACAAGTGAATGGCAGTCTCAGTTGAGCCAGAACTAGATGAGATGTCAATGATCGTGAGTTGGATATAGTTGTGGAGAGGAAGATAGAGGGCTATTGTTGGAGGATGATGCAAAGGAGGTCAATTTCAATGCCACATTTGCAAAACAACAAAGGAGACTGTTGGAATTACTTTGATGTATATCGTGGAATTACACTCAGTCAGCATTTGTATATGCTCACTCAGCTATCTTGCATGTACCATGAGGAACATGGTCAGCAGTACTAGGAACTAGACGTAGAATACTATACTTATTAGTTAGTGTTAGCTCTACTACTACAAGAGCACCATATGCTCTTTTTTGCATACTTGACAGATACATATACTTGCCTCGTGTAGTCTTACTCATTACTTACTTGACATTATATCTTTAACCATGCCCTATGCCCTATGGTAGATAAGCAGCATGTATAAAAGTACCTCGTAGTCCTTGCTAGAAGGACAAGCTGAATTACATTCATCTTACCTCGTCTACAACTCATAGTTGAGCCCCAGCTCCTACAAGTTACTACTCGGTAGGTATTTAATCGACCGCTCTAAGGCTGATACCTTGCTGCGCTCTCAGGTTATGGGCCTCGGCACATCAAGACGATTCTGATGTCACTTTCGGTCATCATCTACATTGACCGAAGATCGCTGATGTAGTCGGACATGTGGTTCAAGGTAACAAATCATAGATCACTTATTATTGGTTACGGGTAGTTATGTTACTTTAACTGAACACGACAAATCTGGGATGCTTTTATTTTCTCCCATTAAGCATTTTACCGTAGATAGGAAAACGAACTGTTGGCACCAATGTACCCTTGGGTGACGGTGTTTAGACCATCCAGAGACAATCCCGGTAGTCAGCCCGGTATTCTGGAGGATATGGCCGCTGTGCCTCACAACTGCGTTTTCAAGTAGAATTATAAAAAATCTACATTACCTATACATGGAAGTACTTGTAGTTACAGTACATACCATTCCGCTTTCAGATCATAAGTCCCTTATACGGATTATGGTTTGGCAGCCCATTATGTTTATGCTCGGAAGCATGCTCGCTCTCGGACCTTCGGGTGACTACGCCGAGAGATGCTTTCAAAAGATGGAAGTCAAGTCTGCATCTGGTGACTGGATTCACCGATGTTTGGCTGTTAAGCTCGGTATCATGACTTGTACATTGTCGGTGGTGGCCTGAAAGCATGGCTGTTCCAAGAGACATAACATCTGCCTAGAAGCATACATAGTCAGGTAACCTTATCAGACGCCTATTCCCTAGATCTGAAAGATTTATTACGTATTGCATGCAGGGGTGATGAGACCCTGATGCAGATGGAACTGCGATCTTATGATTTGACCTCTGATCGGATCTCCCAGAAGATTCGTTCAAAAGGTTATACATCATGTGACACAGATGACGTTTTGATTGCTAGTGTCCCTGATCTCAGATCGAGCTGGTGTAATTCTCTTCGTGAGGATATTGACCACCCTCTCTTTCTAGAACTTTCAAACACTTTAAACAAGCAAACAATGTCTTCTGATAAAAACTCCAATGGTCTCTCTCAAGTCCCGACTCTCTCCGTTAACAATTGGGTTAACTTCGAACATTATATGACGGCTTTTCTTCAAACTCAAAAATTGGAATTCTTCCTTCATGAAAGCTACCGACGACCGGCAGCTATTATTAATTATCCAGCTGTTTCAGCCTCTGGAAGTACTTCAGCCCAAGTGGCTTATAGTACTGAAAATCCAGAACACGTTAAATGGAATGAAGGAAACAATCAATCACTTGGATATTTGAAAATGAAACTCCCTATGCACTTCCTTAAACATCTCAAAAACGACACTTCTAATACTTATCAAAGTATGGCACTTTCCTGGAAAGAACTTAAAAGCGTCTTTCACAGGAAGAATGATATGGAACTTTACAATGACTTGCAGGTGCTACTTCGTTTCCGAATCAGGGAACATCACGACCCCGTCGAATCAATTGATAAACTCTGGACTCTATTCGATCGACTTCACGAATACCCAGATGTTAAATTCAATGAAAATATGATGGTATTCGTCTTCTATAATGCCCTGCCAAGATCATGGAAAAATCAAGTTTCCACATTCATTCAAACAACTGGTCATACTTATGCAGATGTTCGGAATGCTATACAGACTGAACAAAATATTCGCAAATGCGAAGGTGGACAAACACAGGTCAATACTGCTAGAATCAGTGGACTAAAACGTTCAGATGGCAAAAAACCTCAATGGCGTCCTTACCGAAACTTTAAACCTAAACCACAGAACCAAAATAATGGTAACAATTCTTCGCCGGCTCAGCCGAAAAAGAAGAAGAGATATACCAAAAAAGGTTCTAAAGGTAAAAAAGGTAAAGGTAAAGGAAAGGCCAGAGCCGAGAACGCCAATTCAGTCCAATTTGCTTATGTCAACATGGTGGGAACATCAAAGCCGGATGAGGAAGAGAATCCATTCTTCCAAGAATTCGTCCGGCAAAACCCACAAGCTGCAGAAGAGTTACGTGCAGCTGACAGACAGCAAAGAGCAGAAGAAATATGGCAGGAGTTCGTAGAGGAAAACTCCGAACATCAGGAATTCGAAGAAGGATCATCTTCTCGACCAATGCAGGTCAGAGAGGAATCATCCTTTCTTGAACAACTCAGGCGCTATTCTAATATCATTCCAAGCGTCAGAGAACCAATATCACCTTCTGATTCAATTCAACGACTTCCAGACGATTCTCCTTCAAATCCTGATCTACGTCCTGCTGTGGTTGCTACCACCAGACCTAGATTGAGGATTGAGACTCCCTCCAATACATTTTTCCCACATATTACACGACCTGATACCCCCCAACCACCATCGTACCTAGCAAGTGTCATCAACAGAGAAATGATGACGTCCATTTTAACACGGACAATGCAGGAGATTTCCAACCAAGAACCAGGAACTCCATCAACAACATCATCTAATCCACATCTCGAAATTACTCGAGATCATCATATTCCATATATCGATGCCAATCAGGCAATGATTAATGATGTTCTAGAAGAAGAAGCCCGAGCAGCTGAAGAAGCTACTCAAAATAGAGAGAACCAGACAACTACAGAAGCCACTAATACGGCAGAAGTAGTAGATAACCCCTTAATGGTAATGCCACCATTATCATATAGGATTATCGCTGAAGAAGCAACAGGGATTGCAACTCACCGTGGAGGAAGAAACACGCAGACTGGAATGCGACACTTTCCTCATGAGAATGCGACAAGAACTGCAGAATCGGGCAGATTTACATCTGATACCCGAACATCCCCCGAGACAATTGATCACAAGGGGAAATTGCCGAACAACGATAATAACAAATCCGCGGCATCATTGCAGTCAATGCAGCATTCCAAGATGGAGAAGTCAAATCGCAGACAGAGTAAGAAACTCAAACATCCAGTACAACGCTTCTCCATGGGACTCGCCCAATCACCAATCTACAATGCCAGAAGAAATACCAGTGATAGTCAGGAACCGTCGCCAACGCTGGAATCAAACCAGGCGGGAAAGGCAAGAGAGACGGAGACGGCATCACATAACATCAGAACAACAGCATCCAGAAAGAAACAATGGAATCGCTCTGACGAACGAGGAGCACAATCTTATTCTGATGCTACGAGGCCAGGTTGGCATAGAACTATTAACCGACCCAAATGGCCAGAATCAAATGTTCCGATCAATACGAAACGCCATCTTGAGATCCGGTCCTATGACCAACAATCTCAAGAAGATGATTTTCGGATCAGACAGGAACAATTCAATCGATGCCCCAGCTACACGGCGCGATCTAATGATTCTCGTACTGTTTCTGATGTGGCAATCGGTATTTCTGGCCATATTGATGAGGCCTATATTGATCCCTGCATTTGGGGAGAGAAAAACATAGAGGAGATCCCTATCCATGAAGACGCTACGGGATATTATGATACCCTAGCGGACTATGATAACTCGTGGTTTGAATGGTGTGTTAATGATTTACTTTTGAACATGCATGCTCTAACTCCTAAATTATATTCGGTTTCAGATCTATCCTCAAAAATAATTGCGGACATATTGATATCGTACAATTATGAAGACACTGTACTAGTAGATACACAAAAGATGGACTTTGTAAATGATTTGAAAAATCTTGTTGAACTTTGTCAATGTATACTACTATCAATGAATCATGATCTGAATTCACCTCCTTCTGAATATTGCATGCCTTTATGTTCAATAAGAGATCAATCACACTGGAATGAATCGAAAGTTTGTTCTCAAGCGTTTAAATCAACATATGCTTATTGGCTAGTTGATAGCGGAACAACTATTCATCTCACGAGTCACATAGAAGACTTCTCAGAATTCGAAGACTCCGAAATGCCATTAATAGTACCGGGATTAGAAAAACCCGTGGCTACAGGCAAAGGAGTAGTTTTTATAAGACACGTCTTATCAAATGGCGAGTCTGTTGTCACACGACTTGATGATGTATATTACCTACCACATGCACCTAGCCGATTATTCTCTCCTGGTGCACACAACGATAGTGACCTTCTATCAAAGAAGGGAATTATGCACGTTTTAAATAACAAAGGAGAAGAAATTGCAATTGGTGAACATAGTCATTATACGGACAAACTATATTGGATTGAAAGTCAAATAATTCTTCAAAATCCAAGTAGAAGTTTGGAAACGTCAATGGCTATAACCATCAAGAAAAATAATATGACATCTATTTGGCATAATAGAATGGGTCATTTAAATAACGACGCCTTACATCATCTAAATGATGCTGTAAAAGGTTTTTATCTTAAAAAATTTGATCATACAAACGATATTTGCAAAGGTTGCACAATGGGAAAAATGACTGCAAAGTCTTATCCCAGCTCTTCCAAAGAACGAGCATCTGAACCACTTGCCTTGGTTCATTCCGATTTAATGGAAATGCCAACTCGTTCTTATAATGGTTATAAATATACTGTTATATTCCTTGATGATCATTCGGCAAAATCTAATCCTTATCTTCTAAAGAACAAATCACCTGATGCATTATAAGCTTTTAAACATTTTAAAGCTCGTGCCGAAAACGAAACTGGCAAACGCATCAAAGTCTTTAGAGTTGATAGAGGATCAGAATTCCTAAACAGTGATTTCATTGCTTATTTAATGGAATGTGGAATTCAATTACAAACATCAGCACCATATGTTCATCAACAAAATGGACGTGCTGAACGCATAAATCGTACTCTGCAAGACAAATCAGAGTCAATAAGATTTTATGCATGTTTACCACAATCCTGGTGGCAATTTACCTTTTTGGCTGCTTCTCATATATATGATAGAACGCCAACAAAAATCATTGATTGGAAAACGCCGGTAGAAAAATATTTAAAGAATAAACCTGATATCGCTTATTTACGCGTTATTGGCTGTGCAGCTTACGTTCATAAAACATTAACTGAACGGAAATTGAAAAAGCTGTTACCAAAAGCAGAACTTATGACCTTTATTGGATATGCCACAGGCACAAAAGCCTGGATGTTCATGGACAATAATAATAAAGTCCATATTTCACCAAACGCAATATTTAACGAGGAATGGTTCCCACGTTGCAAATGTAAAAAGGAACCACAATCCCGAGAACAATCCAATTCCGAACCTGAAGCAATTGCTTCTAATCCCACAATCGATGATAATAATACTCCCGAGTCTTCATCAGACACGGATCAAAATGATGATCAGGAAGTTGACGAACTTTTTGATGATATCGAATATGTTGATCCGGATGACTATCAACAGCGCGAAGTTGATACTCAGCGGGATTCTTCTACACCTCCAAAGAAAGAAGAAACAGATTCTATTCATTGGAATTCACCTAAAGATAGTTCACCTCGTTGGACTCCCGAAACAGAAGAATGGGACTGGAAGGCCAGAACAGGTCATTGGCCATCCACAGATCCAAATGATCCCTTTTGGGAACAATTTAATACAGAGGAAACTATCAACGATCAACGAGATAATGAGAGGGAATATGTTCCCACTCGTCCGGTTACACCTGAAGAATCGGAAGCAGATCGTTTACAAAGATCTTGGCAACAACGGTCACATGAGGACTTTGAAATACCACATCCTCATTTACGACAACAACCCTCCTTAAATAGACCAAGTCATTTAAGACGACCAATGGTTGAAACAGAGGATGAACCTCGCCGTTCTGAAAGAAACAGAATTCGTACACGCCGTGAAGGAAACGTCTATGGTGAACGAAGTGATCCAATTAGAAATCAAAATATGTCTGAAAGGAGCTTTAGAAGACAATACAATCTTCCACCTAGACAAAATGATCCTTTGCAATCAGATTCCGATATGGAACAGGCACACGAATTATATCTAGAACGGATTACAAATGAAGGGGGAGTTAAATTTGTCAATCACCTTCTTGCACAAGCAGTTAATGAAGATCGCGAAGTGATACGTGATTGGAATTACCGAAATATATTGGCTCTTCCAGAAAAGGATAGAGAACCATGGCTTGAAGGATGTCGGACCGAAATCAAAGCATTAAAAGATCAAGGTGTATATGAAGAAGTTGATTTACCTAAAGGACGGAAAGCAATCAAGAACCGATGGGTTTTTGATAGAAAGAAAGATGGTCGTTACCGCTCTCGTTTGGTAGCGAAAGGATTTTCTCAAGTAGATGGGATTGACTATAACGAACTGTTTTCACCAGTTGTTCGTTATGAAACAGTACGCACACTTCTAGCAATGGCTGCACTTGAAGATTGGGAAATCAGTGCGGTAGATGTAAAAACTGCATTTTTATATGGGAAGCTAGAAGAAGAAATCTATATGGAACAACCAGAAGGATTTCGTAAAGGCGATAAAGTTTGGAAACTCAAACGAGCCATTTATGGACTTAAACAAGCTTCTTTAGCTTGGTGGCGCGAATGCGACAAGTCTATGCAAGAACTCGGCTTTACCCGAAGTCAAGCCGACTCAGGAGTTTTCGTTTACCGAAGAAAAAAGGAATATGTCATAGCTGTTGTTTATGTTGATGATGCTATGTTCATGGGACCTAATGGGAAACTCATCAAATTCCTAAAAGATCTCTTTATGAAGAAATGGGAATGTTGTGATCTAGGAGAACCATCAGACTTCTTATCCATGTGGATCAGACGTGATAGAAGCAAACGCTTAATTCACATCGATCAAGAACCATATCTGGAGAAGATAGTTAAAAAGTTTGGTCAATGGGATGCAAAAATAACGTATACCCCTTTACCGACAAACTTTAAATCTGGAAAGAATAATGGACCTCTAGACAAAGAATTACGACAGAGATATCAACAAGTGATCGGGTCACTTCTTTATCTCACACTTGGGACAAGACCGGATATATCATATGCCGTAGTCAAACTTTCATCTTACTCCATTAATCCAAGCCGACAACACTATTCTTGGGCCTTACATATCTTACGATATTTACGAGGCACAAACAAATACAAGATTACGTATGATGGAAAAAGTAATAAAGGATTATTGGCTTATTCAGACTCTGACTGGGCACAAGACGTTGATACACGTCGTTCTCAAACTGGGAACATTATATTCTTAGCATCTGCTCCCATTACTTGGTTGACGCATTTGCAAAAGACAATTGCCCTTTCTACGACAGAAGCTGAATATATGGCAATAACGGACTGTGGGAGACAGATTCATTGGTTGCAAAATCTCTTAGATGAAATAGGATTTCATCAAAGAAACACTGAATTATTAGGAGATAATTCAGGAAGTATATTTCTTGCATCTAATGCTGTTGCAGATAAACGTACTAAACATATAGATATCAAATATCACAAGATATGTGAATGGTGTGAAGAAAAATACATTAATCTTCTTCATGTACCAACATCGGAACAAATTGCCGATATTCTCACGAAGAGTTTATCAAAAGTTCTCTTCGAGAAGCATCGAAAATCTTTAGGAATTATTATGGGATGATTTCTTTGATGATCGAAGCAAAAAGACTCTGATAGGCCTTTGGAAATATAGCTTAAATGCTAGGCGTCATCAAAAGTCTAAAATACGCTTTTGTATAACCTAGTTTACTTAGTGAGGGGGAGTGTTGGAATTACTTCGATGTATATCGTGGAATTACACTCAGTCAGCATTTGTATATGCTCACTCAGCTATCTTGCATGTACCATGAGGAACATGGTCAGCAGTACTAGGAACTAGACGTAGAATACTGTACTTATTAGTTAGTATTAGCTCTACTACTATAAGAGCACCATATGCTCTTTTTCGCATACTTGACAGTTACATATGCTTGCCTTGTGTAGTCTTACTCAGTACTTACTTGGCGTTATATCTTTAACCATGCCCTATGCCCTATGGTAGATAAGCAGCATGTATAAAAGTACCTTGTAGTCCTTGCTAGAAGGACAAGCTGAATACTCATTCATCTTTACTTGTCTACAACTCACAGTTGAGCCCAAGCTCCTACAAGTTATACTCGGTAGGTATTTAATCGACTGCTCTAAGGCTGAAACCTTGCTGCGCTCTCACCCATAAGATAGTAGATACTTATATGAGTTTTTCTAGAACTTTCAGAATTCACTATACTTACAGTGATGTCATCTAGAATAGAGTCAGCTTTGACATTTGATCAATAGACCCCATCACATTCCAATAACTATACAGATCTATTGAGTCCTATGCATTTCTATGTGTTCTGATTAGATTCTTGTATACAATGTATACATTTCTAATACAAACCATTAGATTCTGAGTCCATAGGACGACTTTTTTTGATTACATAAGCAGCCCACTCCGTAATCTGTGTGCACACATACCTCCATGTTGTGTGTGTGGGCATACCATGTTGTGTGTGCACACATACTATGTTGTGTGCATGCATACCATGTTGTGTGTGCATACATACTATGTTGTGTGTGCGCATACCATGTTGTGTGTGCACACATACTATGTTGTGTGTGCACATACCATGTTGTGCATGCACACATACTATGTTGTGTGCATGCATACCATGTTGTGCGTGCACACATACTATGTTGTGTGTGCGCATACCATGTTGTGTGTATACATAGTGTGTGTTGTGGATGCATACATAAGGTAACAGTCATACTATATGGTGGGGTCTAT
>RCHF01003927.1:0-18260 GCA_003987895.1 Neonothopanus nambi | reverse complement strand
ATATCAAGTGCACATGCATATGTACTTCCCTCCAGGAGGGATGCGAGTGCACATGCATACATCATTCCCTCCAGGAGGGATGCGAGTGCACATGCATACATCATTCCCTCCAGGAGGGATGCGAGTGCACATGCATACATCATTCCCTCCAGGAGGGATGCGAGTGCACATGCATACATCCCTACCATGCCCTACAATGCAGACCCTCCCCTACCCTAGGACTCAGACCCTAGTCCACCCCTACTAGCCTCCAATAACCCCCCTAACCCTAAGATGCATGAGAATGTGAACAAGATGCATGAGAATACTGCGCTGGAACATGTGTATTGAAAGGTGTTCCTCGTGGAGAAAATGGTGGTCGATGTCAAATTGACAATGGCGTGTCGTATTGAGAGGGTACCTGGAGATGTGTCTGTCTCATTGATACCGGAATTCGCGAAGTAGATGGAAAGGTGTGATGAGCAGGGGGAGTTTCAGTAGCTCCCTGCTCAGCCTGAGTAGTTGTAGATGCTGGTGTTGTATATGTAGCAGACATGCCTAATCCCTGTCACCGTTAGTGCTGGAGGCAGGGGAATTGGCTGAATACTGTTAAGACTCGACGTTCTCGAATCTAGTCGACAAAGGTTAGTAGTAATAATGGTAGTAATAACGCACCGAATTGTAGTCGATACGTATACCGTCGAGAACCGCTGAGCAGCACTTTGACGATAACAAGTGATAGGATTGCGCAGAACGTCGATATAAATGTCAACACAATAGTAAAGTACGTCGATATAGTTGTCGATGTGGTTGTAGTGGCCAAATTGAGAGAGAAACAGAGAAAGAGACGAAAGAAAAAGACTAGAGACGAGAAAATAGTAAGAATAGAGAGAAGAAACGTTTATTCAGCCAATGAGGCTGTCATGCATTAATACATGGATTATATAGTGTAGTCTAAAGTGATACGTATATATGGGGCTATATGTGTGTACTGAATGGCGACTCTAATTGCAGCTGATGGTCCGTATGTGTATTACGAAACGGAGATGCGTCCTGGACATGTGTCGACAATATGTATGAATGGTGCTTTGCTGTCGTCGATGTAACCTTTGGATTGGGGAATTGCTAGTTAGGGTGATTGTCAGGTGATTAAGTGGCCGAAGTAACTGAAAAGGGTGGCCGGAGTAAAAGAAAAGGGTGCCTAATCATAACAATGAAGTCCAAATTAGCATATCTAAGAATTTCAGTGAGTACAAGTCATAGAGGTGTAATAGATGAAATACCTTTCTCCTTTCTCCAGGTTGCCAACTCCATTGAGCATAACCATCTTGCTTCAACCACAGACCACCATGCCAACTCCTGTGTATCTAAGACCTCTTGATGGCCTTGTATTCTGTTGTGCCAAGGCTGCGAATCCAACACATGTACTTATCTACACCAATAGAATCAGCTTCCGATCCCTACTCAGTCATGAATATCACTTACATCCTCATTGTTCATTTGTGCCTTGATATGATCTTCATAAGGACCTCTCTTCACAAAATACATCCACCTGTCCCCAAGTCCTGGGTCCCTAGTCCACAATGACACCAGCTGATTCTTCAGCCTAAAATTGAAGTTGATACAAAGCCACAACGCATACAGAAACCTAGAAACAAAATCTTATAACCTGAAAATGCATGTACAAAACAATAATATATACCTATTTTCCTTTGGTGCCTGCTCCCAACCCTTCTCCATATTTACCCCTGGCTGTGGGTATGAAGGACATTTTATTGCCAGATCACCTGCACCGGTAGTTGCTACACCATCCTCCACATTGCCTCTGCCTCCATGCTTCAACATCTTCAAGTGATGCCATTGAATCAGCATATGTTGCAACACCCAGTAGTGCAATTTTGGAACATTGACACCAATATTACTGGTGAGCTTCTCGAGTACATGATAGAAATCATAGGTGCTGCCTTTTCCAACAAGAGAGTGAAGATGTAGGAACTCTAGCAGGACAAATGTGGTGCATGTCTTCACCATATCCTGTGTTGCCAGATAAAGGCCCCACTGAAGTAGCTGGATGTGCTCAGGTACATGTCGTGGGCACCTGCAGAAAATCATAATGACTTCATGTATACCATTTGTGTGCAACACTTGAAATTTTCAGTGAGACATTCTTTCTGAAGGACATGGACAGCTCATATGGTTAAGATGAACAATGAGTCCAATAGATGACAGCTGAACCTTGCCAAACTTGCTGCCATCCCACCTCTTGACAGTGTAAGCATGCTAGATACAAGAATTACAACCACACCACATACCTCGACTCTATGGAACAGATTTTGGTGGTGATGGCATACACAACATTTTTCACAGACCAGGTCCTGTTGGAAGCACTCCCAGCAATGATACTTGGCCTCTGCTGGCTGGCACTCCTTACAAGCAATGCAATCCATGCATTCTGCCTGTTCTATATAGTCTCCATGTCCATCAGTCTGAAGCAGCTCATCAAGGTAGGTCATGCGATAAAGATCACACCACATGATATGTGGGCACCACTGCAGACCATAAAATGTCAGTATAAAAGCTACAAAATTTAGAAGGATCACCTACCAAATGTCTAGACCATGTTTTTCTCTTTCCAATGGCCTCAAGCTGTGCAAAAGAGCTGTTGTCATACAAGTCCCTGGCAATTTCTTCCTCATACCAAGCTCCATCTGCATCCAAAGCCAATGATGAGCTATCAGCTGGTTCCCATGACATTCCAAATTTCCAAGGTGTACGACCTTTCATAGGTGAATGGTAACTCTCAAAGATGTGTCCTGTAGCACTTGATACACATTGTTCTTGGGACTGGATAGATTCAAAGTCATTATCCAGAACTCAATGTTGACATACATCATTGCACCAGCACTGTCTATTTGCAGCACATTTCATCAGTAGAAGACACTCAAAAACAAGTAGAGCAAAAGTAAGATTCAGAATGGATAAACGAAAGGATTAAATGCGTGATGCTGTACCACTGTTGTTCTTTGTTTCTCTGGAGGTTCTGGTTGTTTGGCAGGTATCAATCTGGTGTCAATGCTGTCACACTCCCTTTTACTTGTTGTCCACTGCCATTTGCAGAGGTATGTTTCCTTCGACTACATACCAACCACCTTCCTACCAACTAACTTACTCTTTTTTAGCAGGAGACTCACTGGTGACCATGCAATACTCCATTTCATTATCCCAGGTGAGTTCCAAACCTCTCTCATAACCCTCATTTATGTGTCTTAGCTTTTAGTGTGTTGTCAAGCTCTTTTCTCAGCTTTCAGTGATCTTCTCAACCCATTTTGTCATGCATGCTTTATGGTTCCTGTTCATGATATCATTCTCCATTCGTTCTCCATTAGGCTGGTTGTTCTTGATTTCACACTGGTATGTTCTCACTCACTATCTCATTACAGATTCTAGCTCTAAGATCTTTTCTAGTTCTCACGTGAATTTTCAACCATATTGCAAGTATCATGAGCCAGGTAAAGATAACAAAACTTCGTCATATAACTAGGCAATGAAGGGTGCATATTTTTTTTCTTTCTTACGTTGCCTGTAAAAACTGAAAATCTACAGTATCTGCCTCTAGCTGCACACCATTCAAATTGTAACCACTCTTTGTTTCCTGTCTCATTCCTGCTCTGATTCTGTGAAGGACTGCTGTCATTCTCTACCATCTGCAGTGATTGATGTTCAACTTACAACTGTATCTGAATAAATGTTGATATTTCTTGTATCATTGAGTGTAGTTTTTGTATTTTCATTTCAATGACAAAATTTTTATAAAAAAAAAAAACTTTTTCCAAAAAAAAAAAACTGTTGTAAAAAAAAAAAAAAACGTTTGTCAAAAAAAGAATAAAAAAAAAAAATAGGGATGAAGTGTATACTTATTGCCTCAGGTGGGATTCAAACCCACATCTTCAGACATTCTGAATACTTTAATAAAAGCCTGGACTGACATGTGATCCACTACACTACTGAGGCATACCTTCTAGGGGGGCTCCATTGGTCATACTCTGTATTTGATGTTGCATAGTATATATCTCCAGAGATCCACTCCTACTCCAAGGCAATTGAAGATTCAAAACTTCGACAACTTTCCCCTGCTACATGATGTCAATACATTAACCTCTTTGCTGTATCATTACCAATAGCTTACAGGTGTTGACCCACCTGAACTCAGTACAAGAACATAAGATCAACCTATTTGATATCTGAGTGAAGCTTTGACAACCATCAAGCTACTTCCACTTACAACCATCACCACCCTATCTCAGTACTTCTGGAATTTTGTTGTATCATTGCCGACAGCTTACAGGTACACTTTCCTTTCAATCACATAGCTCATTCTCACTAGTATTGGTGACTTTTGCACAATTTTGACTCTCTGCATGGTGATTTTCTAACACTTATGTGGTGATTTTCTACACCTATCTGAATAGTGGCACACACTGCTTGTCAACTCAAGACATCACCAATAGCCTTGTCTACATCAATCATTGTGCCAACCACAATCAACAAGAACAACCCTCATTGTCTGGATCTAACTGGAGAGCCAGAATGACAGTATCTACTCAGGGTGAGTATCACACATCATCGAAGTCAAGAAGTGCACTCACAGTACCACTCAGGCATATGGTTTCAAAGAAGATGATATACCAGTAATACTTGAATTGCGCAAGATGGCTCAAAAGGACAGATGTAATCAAGAGTGACAGAGGGCCTGGTATCTCCAGTGAGTACAATTGACTTCTTGCTGCATCATGCTGAGCTGGATAGTATTGAACTGCTTTTTCTTACATTTCTCAGTAACTGGGATAGAAAGTGCCAGGCATCTAGGGATTATTTTGATTTACAACGCAAAACAGTGTCTCCAGATACTCTACAAGCACAGCAGGAGGCACAGCAGGAGACTCAAAAGTGATACTGAGTGTTGAATAGAGAGCAGTTGGCTGAGAAGGAGCATGAACATTGTTGTCAATGCAGGTGAGCAATGGCAAATCTTTGACTTAGATTTTTATTCACTTATGATATCTATTTCATAGAGCTCAGTCAAACCTAGAAGTCCCAGCTGATATCCCAACCCCTGCTTCATCTCCTGCCTGCTGAGCCACCCAGAGTCATACCCACTCATCATATTCCTCATTGTATTGACTCATCATAGTGCTCACATTGCAAAATATAAAGGTTTTTTTGGTGCCCTGGTACACTAAGCTAGACACATGCAACTGTTACAACCATGCAAAAAGACTGAACGAAGGTAACTAGGTGAGCTGGGCTCATGCAATTTGGGCAATGTCACACAGATCATCCCGAACGATCCTCCAGATGCAATTTTCTGCCTGAATAGCCTGAATCCTCTTCTGCAGCTGTTGAACCCAGGCCTGCACCTCTTTGAGGGACCCCTGCAACTTGGCTTCCTGGGTCTCCTTCTCAGCTAACTCTCTCTCCAGCTCCACTAGACAGTCCATAACTTGTTTGCCAGTAAAAGTAGGAGGTGGAGCTCAGGATTCCATTGTGTCATTGCCACAACAATATCATGTGTGAGAGCATTGTAGGCCTCGAGATGACCAGATTGAGCTCAGAATTACAATTTGTAGATCTGAAATATGGGAATTAAGGATTGGAGTTACCCTAAGCTGCCAATTAAAATACAAAGACCATCTGTACCCATTGCCTGAGTATAGAATAATTACAGTGCATGATAGGGCATTTAATTATTGAGATCAATTGGCCTAAATAAAAGATAATGGCTAAGTCCCTCACCATCTGGTGGAAATAATAATTCCATCTGAAGAGTAGAGCTGGACCTACCCACCCATTAAATAGCCAGAGACTTTAGGATGTTGTCTGAGTATAACTCACAGGGATATGAAGGAGAATAATAATAATCTGGAGGGACAAGTTCTCAGATGGACTGAAAATGCACTTCCAGAATTAAGATTAAATTTTATTTGGTCAATTACTGTGAAGAATGGCAACTTAAAAATGCTATGAAAGGAGAAACAAATATTTCTTGTTTTAAACTAAGAGATACAAGGTCCATCTGGACATTTTGGCCTCCATCTGGTAATAAATACCAGACAGATCTGCCAAAGAATAAAATAATTCACAAGTCACCACCAGATGGCACTTCAAATAATTATGAAGTAACCAGATGAGGCTTCTAGATAATATTGCTGACTCACTGGATGATTATGATGATCAAGATGACTTTCTGTGCAAGGGTCTTACCCAAGGAAAAATAAACAGGCTATGATCTGACATGTCTCAGATGCACCATGAGGTGAGACTGAGCTGTGCCTGTAAAATTTAAACAGATCAAGCCAAAGCGGAACCTACTGAGTATGTCTGAGACATCCAGAGTGTGATTGACAAGCCTCTGCAGGCACAGCGCCTCCATCTGGAAGTCAGATAAAATAAGTATTGGCAATTCTACAAGATGGTGCCATTATTCATCACAATAAATTAAATTGTGGAGCACAAAAGCATGGTTGGCAGGCCTGGAGCGCAGCTACACTGTCTTGGCAGTCAAAGCATCTGATCTGCATCCAACAAAAGTACTAAAAGTCATAAAGCTCAGAAAATATTATTCTTACCTACAAAAATGGACATGTAAAATGCCTTATGAGATACACGATGCCTCTTTCCCGTTTTTCAGTTTCTTAATATAAAATCCCAGATCTGTCTATTTTCTTTTAGATATATTGTTTTTCTGCTGCAGATAGTATAAAAGGACTAGTTATTTTGTAGATACCCAAGCAAGTACTGCCCCAGCATGATAGCTAAAGCAGGAACCTTCTATAAAGAGACAAATATAGCCTGGCTCCTCGGAGTTTCAGTTTTCTGAATCCTTAAAAGTTCTTGATAAAATTTGAAGTCCCTTTTGTGGCACATCTGACTTGATAAAAATCTGAATCTGCTGAACTGTGATCTGCTGTCTGCTGTGATTTTGCGAGACTGATTTTCTGTGTGGTGTCCTGTCTGATTATCTGTCTATCTGGTGCTTCCAACTATATTGAGAAATTCTGATTTTGAATCCTGAGGCCTGTGAAGCCGATCTGTGAATTGTCTGACATGCATTTTGCCTGACTGTGCATAAAACATTGTCCAGATTGAGACTATCCAAACTAAAATAATAAATACAAGTTCAATTACTGAGCTAACTGTGTGGAACCTTTGACAACACCAGCTGCTGCTTGTGCATTAAATTGGTTGTGTGTGTGTGTGGTGTGTTTTGGTCTTAGGATTGTTACATATCCCCACTGTACCAACTGCATTATCTGGAGCCCACCATGAGGGGTGGCTTTAGTTCTGTTTTTGAACCTTGAAATTTGTGATTTTGTGTCTGGATATTCATCTGGATATTTAAAAAGTGTGTTATAGATTTTCTATTTCACCATCTGCAAGGGTTTCTTATAGAGAACTTGCATTTCAAAATTCTTAGTACCAAAAAGAGCTTGTCTATTCAAGATTAGTGGCTCAAGTAATTGTGCTAAGCCTCGACAAAGTAAAAACTCTTTGAGAGCAGGGACAGAAGCTATATCCTTGACTCTACCTAAAAGAAGGAGAAATAAAAAGAAAGAAAAAGAAAGGGAAGCAGCACTATCTGGTTCACTTTCCCCACTTACTCCTATAAACTCTTTAACTCCTTCACCTAAGGAACCCTCTGAGTGAGAAAGATTTGCTCAAATCACTCACCAAAAGCATCATTTTGTAAACAGTCCTTTGATCTTTGAATTAACGCACTGAAAAATCCCTGTGATATTATCACCTGGAGCTAAACAAATATTTAAAGAAGCTAAAAAGAAAATGCCTACTGCATCATCTGCTA
Source organism: Neonothopanus nambi (assembly GCA_003987895.1). Taxonomy (NCBI): domain Eukaryota; kingdom Fungi; phylum Basidiomycota; class Agaricomycetes; order Agaricales; family Omphalotaceae; genus Neonothopanus; species Neonothopanus nambi. The sequence goes on along the minus strand of RCHF01003927.1, from coordinate 10,420 downwards.
ATACGAACCAAACTGGAGCATCTGGAAGTGGTAACCAGGGTGCTGCCCCTCAAAGGCAAGCCCCCTCTGGTGGTCCAGCTCAAGGCACTGCTCCATCTGGTACTGCAACTGGCTCCCAAAATACTCCAATGTCTCAAGTAATGGTTAATATGATACCTGGTGTCAATATTACTCCCAAGGCGGCATTGGAATTACAAAATGAGAAATTACCAAAAGTCTCTAAGGAAGCACCTACCTTTGATAAGAGAAAACCTGCTAATTTGGTAGCTTGGTTGGCTGAGATGGAAGAAATTTTCCTGTCTACAGGAACTAAAACTGACTCAGCTAAAATCATTCTGGCCCTCAGATACATGGAATATTCCACTAAGGAAGAATTCCAGCGTCTCAAAGAGGCCAAAGCTCTAGATTGGGGGGGATTCAAGGAGGCTTTACTTAGAAACTTTCCAGATTGTGCAGATTATGGTCAAGGATCTAGACAGAAATTGTATGCCATCTGTGAACAATATAGACTCATAGCTCTGGGAGCTTTACAGAAATTCTTAGGATTTAAAAGAGAATTTGAGATTGAGTATGAGAAATTATCTGGGGGAAAAACTCCTGTAGTTTCTAACTCTGAAGCTGTTGCCTGTTTCATGAGAGCACTGGAGGAGCGCTTTAAGAAAAAGTTGATGGAGAGATTGGATAATAAGGCCTTGTCCCAAGCAGTAAATAATCTGGGACAACCTCCTAGAAGGAAGGATGATCCATATTTATTGTCTGAGGTAATAGATGAAGCAGAAAAGCTTTGTGCCTTGAAGCAAGGGGAAGGATTTAATTTTAATCTATTCCTAAATGCTCCTACAATTTCTGCAGAGACTTATGAAAGAGCTATGCCAACTCCGGAGCAAGCTGGTATGAGGAAATTGTATGAACCATCTCCTCAGCCAGTGACAGTGAAAGAAGAACCTGACCAATGGGCAATGAGACTATCATCTACTGTGGATAATCACTCCATTAAATTCGAACAATTAAGAAAAGCTCAGGAAACAAACCTGACGATGATTAATAAATTGTCCGAAACAATTGCTGGTATGGCATGTATGACTATACCATCATCTGGTAGTGTTATGACACAGAGCAGTCCATCTGGAGGTTCAGGAAGCGGCAATAAACAGCAGATGAGGACTCAAGACCATTCTCATGGTATTTGTTATATGTGTGACGAACTGGGACATAAATCTACGGAGTGTGCCCACCAGCAGCGATTTATTCGACTTGGCTGGTTAATTCGGAATGCTACAGATACCCAATGGATCCTAAAAGAAGGAGCCTATATTCCAAAATTAGATCCACTTAACCCCAAATCCAAGAAAGATAGGATTGAGGAGGTTGCAAGAAAATATGGTTGGGATAAAGAAAACCAACCTGCTGAGCAGCATCTATATGCACTAGAGGAAGAGGATGTAGTGGGAGCCTCTCACTTCCCATCTGGAAATAATACTCTAGATACTATAGACAATCTGGTGAATCAATTTAGCCAGGTATGTGCTCATTGGCAAAGGCAGTCTAATTCAGGGCAAGTGGAAAATACACAAATCTTGAAAAGGGATGCCTTGGATTCAAAAAACTAAGGTTTCCGATGAAGGGGTCCGGCGTGGAGTTATCATATGTGCAGGCGCAACCTCCCGTGGCAAGTCAGACACCAGAGGATCCTAAACTTGTTAAAAAGAAATGGTTAGAGGTAGTAATGCCTACACTTTCCGCTTCAGAAAAAGAAAAATATGTACCTCCACCTAAGAGGAAAGAGCAAGTGAGGTTTGATTTACCTGCATCTGCAGATTTGGAAGAAGAAATTCCACCATCTGGTCCTCGAGAAAATGCATTAAAGCCGGTTCATAGACCCTTTGACCATGTAAAAGCTATTGACAGGCCTCCCATACCTAAGGGACCAATCGTTGGTAGCTAACATAGTGAAAAGACTGTAAATTCAGCTCCATCTGGAGACAAAGAAAAATCTAGGATGGATAATAGGGACGCGATTGTGTATATAAAGCCTCCGCGAAAATCTGAGCCTGATTTTAAAATTAGGAACTCCCTATTTAAGCCTGGTCTTGCGGAAGAAATAGCTGACAAGATTTTCCGTGCTGAAATAGAAATTAGCAGTGGAGATTTAGTAGCTATATCTCCAGGTCTCCAGAAAATTATGCAGAGGAAATTAAAGAATAGCAGAGTATATAAAAAGCCTATACGAGCCCTAGTACAAGAGGTACGAGATGAAGATGACCCTCATAATGAGTCTTTACCTGAAACAGAGGATGTCAATCTATCAGATGTAGTCTACATGGTGGATATTGAGGATCTTGCCTATGACAAAGAAGATGTATTCATGGTCCTGGAGGAAGACTCTGGTGATCTCAAGAAAGGATCTTGTGTTCATAAGGACATAGTTGTTCAGTACCAACAAGATGTACCCCCTGAAGAAAGGGATAAAGTCATCATTGTAGCCAGGCAGACTGACAATCTGAAATCAATTTACCCTGTAATAAATAATGGACCTCCAAAATATGAAACTGTGGTGGATAGTGGCTCCCAAATTGTATCTATGAATACAAGTGTAGCCATCTGCTTAGGTTTAACTTGGGACCCTGAAACTGTGATCCATATGCAGAGTGCAAGTGGACAATTACAGCCTACCAGGGGACTAGCTAGGAATGTGCCATTTAAATTTGGGGAAATTGTCATCTATATGCAGGTGCATGTCATTGACAAGGTACCATATGATGTTCTGTTGGGAAGACCATTTGATGTTTTAACAAACAGTACCATTCAGAATTTTGAGACTGGTGAACAGGAAATAACTATCACTGATCCAAATACTGGTATGAAGTGCACGATGGGAACATATGACCGGGGTAAGGGACCGAAACGTCGGGATCCTGGTCCTCCAAAATTAGTACCAGAGTCACAGGCTGCAGCAAAGGCCACCAGATTGGAGGAATCTTCAAGGGAAGAAGTGTCTCAAAATTTTCAAATGACCTCAATGAACTGACAGGTGATCAGGGAGAGGTAGCTGTTTGTATTGACATGGATGAAGAGGGGAATGCTACAATTACTGGATATAAACTGCCGGATAATCAGACTTTCTCAGAACCTGAGTTAGCTGAAACTTATGTTCTGGCAGCGGAACTGGTGATCAGAGAAAAAGATAGTAAGGCTGCAGATATGGTAACGGCCTACCTACACCATACGGTGGACTCAGAAAAGAAACAGGTATTTTCAGCATGGCGAGAGAATGTCAATCTGGTGCAAACTCTGAATAAAATGGCACCTGATGGAGGTTCTGACCCGGCAGAAAATCACCATCTGGAAGCTAAAAAGCAGTCCCACCGTAAGAAAAAGAAAGATGCAAAATTGCTGGCACAATATATGAAGACGGAGCATTTTAAACGCTCTCAACCTTTAACAAAGGCCCGCAAATGGAGTACAGATGACCAGGGAAATAAAAATGCTGAACTGGTAACAGTGTTTGGATCTAGAAAATATAAACCTGTGGCTGTTAAAGTCAAACCAGTGAAAGCTACCCTACCAGCTGAATTCCGCATCGAAAGAAATATTACTGGCGATCCATTAAAAGATATGCCGGAATTACCTACTCACCCACCTGAATTCACACCAGGAGAGAGGTATACTGAAGAAAGAAAAGCTGTCATAGACAAAAATCACGATGAGAATTTTCTCTGGCCTGAAGAAATGAAATTAGTGCACCATCTGATGAAAATCCAAGAAAAAGCATTTGCTTGGGAACCATCTGAAGGAGGGACTTTTAATACGACATTCTTTCCTCCAGTAAGATTTCCGGTCTTACCTCATACTCCTTGGGTAGAAAGGAATATTCCTATTCCTCCAGGAATTTATGAGCAGGTCTGCAAATTAATTAAGGATAAAATAGATGCTGGTGTATATGAACCTTCAAGTTCTTCATATAGGTCTAAATGGTTTTGTGTCTTAAAGAAGGATGGCAAAAGCTTAAGATTGGTACACAGTCTTGAACCATTAAATAGAGTAACTATACAACATTCTGGTATTCCACTAGCTACTGCAGATATAGCAAGGAGCTTTTCTGGGAGAGCATGCTTGGGATTATTAGATATATTTGTGGGGTATGATGAAAGGCTACTAGATGAAGAGTCTAGAGACCTGACCACCTTCCAAACTCCATTTGGACCTCACAGATTGGTGAAATTACCTATGGGATGGACGAATTCTGTGCCAATTTATCATGACGATGTAACATATATTTTTAGAGATGAAATCCCTCATGTAACTAAGCCTTACATAGACGATGTCCCTGTCCGAGGTCCTGCCACAAGGTATGAGACACCAGATGGAGGATATGAGACTATTCCGGAAAATCCAGGAATTAGAAAATTCATCTGGGAACATCTACAAAATATGAATAGGATAATGCAACGGATGAAATATGCTGGAGGCACATTTGCCGGCAGTAAAGCGTTCATCTGTGTAGCTGAAGGCGACATAGTCAGCCATCGGATATCCTATGAAGGAGAAAAACCAGTAGAATGGTTAGCAGACGTAGTACTGACCTGTGATGCCACCAGATGGACCAAGAAGAAAGATGTTCGTTCATTTTTAGGCACAGCAGGACAGATGCGGATGTTTATTAAGGACTATTCGAAGAAATCAAGGCCCTTAACCATTTTAACAGGAGATGTACCGTTCGAAATGGGTCCTGAACAGCTAGAAGCTGTAGAATTAATTAAAGATGGGATTAGAAACGCACCTGCGCTTCATCCCATCGACTATGAATTAACAGATGGTATCACATTGGCTGTAGACACTTCTTGGCAAGCTGTAGGCTTTCAATTATATCAGAGAGACCCAGCAGACCCTAAAAAGAAATACTACAATTATTTTGGTTTCATCACATTAAATGAGAGAGAAGCTAGGTTCTCTCAACCTAAAAGAGAATTATATGGTTTGAAGCTTGCTCTGGCTCAAACTTATTATCAGACTTATGGCTGCAGGAATTTAACTGTTGAAACAGATGCTAGCTATATCAAAGGAATGCTAGACAATCCAAGCAGTGGTCCCAATGCTACTATTAACAGATGGATTGAAGAAATAAGAAAATACCATTTTACCTTGGTGCATATTAAAGGTACTGAACATAAAGGACCAGATGGTCTATCTAGACCACCACAAGGTACTATACCCACTGAAAGAGTGCCTCCTAGGGATACAGATGTTCCTGAAGATGCAGATGATGGGGTACCTGTAAAATTCAGAATGGGGGAAGGTGAAGAAGACGAACCCTTCCATCTGGAGACCTTTAGAGACCAGATTGACACCAGGGGTGGCTATCTGCAAGGAGTTGCAAAATCAGTAGATGATTTTGAGGACGACCTGCAGGAAGCTAGGGAAGAACAGCTCCATCTGGAAAATATTAAGGACGAATTAACAGCTAAAGATGGTGGATGTGCTACTCAATTTGCTCAGGTATTAGCTGTACCTGAAGGACATCCAGGATGGGCACTAAAACACCCTTATAGAGAAGACCATAGGTCTGAATCTAGTAAGGAATTAGATGAACAGCTGGAGCAAATTAGAGAGTGGTACATCAAAGGAAATAATGATTTCTTAAATGAATTAACTGAGAATCAGAGGAGAAAATTTCTAGCAAGGGCTGTAGAATTTTTCGTGGACCGTGAAGGGCGTTTATATAGACGTTGCGGAGCTACGGATTCAGGCCATAGACTAGTGGTACCTAAGGAATGGAGAACTTATATGTTAGTGGCGGCTCATGATTGTATGGGCCATTGCGGCATGTTTGCAACTAAAGCTCTGATTGAGAAAAGATTTTGGTGGCCAGATTTAACTGGAGATGTTAACTGGTTTGTAAAATCTTGTGAGATTTGTCAATCTCGTCGAATGGACTTGTTGAAAATTCCTCCTACAGTTACCTATACTCCATCTTTATTCCAGAAAGTTCATGTAGATGTGTTCAGAGTTTCTCCATCTAGTAATGGCTGTAAAGATGTAGTTCATGGGAGATGTGCATTAACATCCTGGTCTGAAGCAAGAGCAATTAGAGCAGATAATGCCCGAAATTTGGGAGAATGGTTCTTTGATGATATAATTTGCAGATGGGGGTGTCCTGAAGAAGTAGTGATGGACAATGCTCCCCAGATGAAAGCCATGCTTGGCTGGTTAGAAGAAAAATATGGAATTAGAGGAATAAAAATATCTCCTTATAATTCTCAAGCCAATGGCAAAATTGAGAGAGCCCACTATGACATTAGGACTGCATTAGCAAAAGCTACTGGTGGAGACTATGGCAGATGGTGGTGGTTCCTCAAACATGTTCTCTGGGCAGATAGAGTTACAGCTCGCTGTGGATTTGGTTGTTCACCTTATTTTATGGTCACCAGAGCTGAGCCTATTTTACCTCTTGATATTATTGAGTCTACTTATTTAGTGAAAACTCCAGATAGAGTGTTAACTTATGCTGAATTAATTGGCTTTAGGGCTCAGGCACTAGCCAAGCATAGGACACATGTGGAGGAAATGAGAAAAAGAGTAGATGAAAATAAAAGGAAGGCCTTGAGGCAGTATGAAGAAGAACACTTTAATAAAATTAAAGACTATGACTTCAAGCCTGGTACCTTGGTGCAAGTCAGAAATACCCAGATTGAGAAAAGTTTGGACAGGAAAATGTATCCCAAATATTTAGGCCCTCTAATTGTAATTAGAAGGACTAAGGGAGGTTCCTATATAGTGGCCCAGATGGATGGTACAGTGCTTAAAGAAAAGGTTGGAGCCTTTAGAGTACTGCCTCATGTGGCTAGGTATGAACCCATTGAACTGCCTGAGAATATTCATGATCTGATTGACTTGACAAGTGAGCAGCTTGAGGAGATGGTTAATGAAGATGAAGAAAATGAGAAAAGTCAGCAGAGAGATTATATTTTTGATGCTATTCCTAATCTGAGGGTCCCTGTGGACGAGGATTTATTGTATGAAGATGCAAACGATGATTTCGTGCTCGAAGAAGATTTTTCGGACCCCAGATGGAATATTGACGATGAATTAAATCTTGAAGAAGATGGAAGTCCTGAAGCAAGGACTAGAGCTCAAGTAAGGGCCAGATTGAAGCAAAGTTAATATATTTGCTTTGAATGAATGACTACAAACTATACAGATTGTAGTTTAGAAGACACAAACCAAGACAGTATCTAGTATTTACTGAAAATCCTTTGAAAATATTTCTAGGAAGTGAGAAAATATAAAGATACGTGTCCAATCACGAGATTGTCCAAAAATGAAATGCCTGAGACAGTAATACTGCTGTTGCAGAAGGGCTACGTACGACCAGATGAAGAATATCTAGGACAGACCTAATTCAGCGGCAGGAAATTCGTACGAAGGAATAGGATCCCTGGCGGGAGCCGGACCAGCTTGCATCGGGTCTTGAGTGAGCCGAAGAGCCTTCTCTTTGGTCTTGCGAAATTCCTCGGCAGCGGAGAGTTCCTTATACACGAGCCGATATTGATTATGATGGTACTGGATAGCATGCTGGTGCACGCTGAGCTCGGTACGAAGGAAGTTGCAGATGGAATGCAAAACTTCGGGGGAAAGGTTGGACAAGTCCATGAAAGGAAATAGGGCCGCAATGCGTCGCACTACTTCCTCTCCAGCCTCTCTGAGTTGACGGTCCTCTGTCCAGATGATGGTTAGAAAATATTCTGGAAGACCGGATGGAAGGTTACTTACGATCAGTTTCCTCCATAAGGTCGACAAAGGGTTTTTCAATATGAGCCTTCTTAGTAGAAGTCGTCTTAGGACCATCGGGACTGACACCGACCTTCCAAAGATAGTAGTTAGCCAATTGATAGGCTTTAGAATTTTGATCCATGCCAGGGATCTTGGAGAAAGGGATGCTCACCGAAGCAGCACGAGCTTTGGGCGTCTGATGATTATTCCGGCGTCATCTGGTGGTTAGTAATTAATAATAGGCACCAGATGGGCGGATACTTACAGCTGAAACGCTATTCTCGGGTTTGTCCTTCGTGAACTTGAGGCTGGAGAGAGGGCTGTTGGTTCCCTTAGACTTATCCTTGCCAGGAGCATGGATGGATGCGGAAAGGCCAGGACCATCGGCCATCTGATGAGAAATTACAAGTTAGGGAAATCGGAGTTGGACACTGAGGTAATAGAAACTTACAGTGACATCTCCATCTGCTCCAATGACTTCAATGTCGTCGTCGTCGTCGGCGTCGGCATCATCGTCAATTATTTCGGGAGTTTTGGTGGTCTAGATGGTTGTCAATACCTCCAGATAGAAGAATTAAATTAATGTAGACGTACTTTACGTTTTTTAGGAGCATCGCGCTTGCGACGTTTGGCGAGATTGTCGCGGAACACTTTAATTTGGTTCAAAGTGTCTGGTTTGGGAAGGTCAGGATACTTCTTGAGGGTATTGACGACCAAGGAGACGCCAGTATCGTAAAGATTAAAGGCCTCCTCCAATTTGGCGACGGCGTGAGTGGGAAGCGATTTCTTCTGAAAATTGTACATCGATATTAGCCACCAGATGGTGAGGTAATCGACCAGATGGTGGGAAGGAACTTACAAGATGACTGGCTAGAGCTGTAAGGAGCATACCAAGCAGGTCCTGGTCGACATCGTTAGCCTCCAAGGCACCCTTAGCACGGTTGATCACCTGTAGTTGTAGCCCACAATGCGTAGTGTGTAGGTACTGGCCTCGCACATATAATGCGCAGTGAGCAGACCTTAGTCCAACAGTATACACCCTAGCGTAGGTAGGCACAGCGGACCTTTAATATATTACTTAAATGGGAATGCCAGCACCTGCAGTGTCGTTCTGTCAGCTGGCCAGCCAGCTCTGCTTATGTACGCGTTCTGCTAAGCCTTGGCAATTAAAAACGCTTAGAAATATATAAATAAAACGTTTATAAACACATAAATACTTGTTCCAAAAAAGGGCAGTTCGAAGAACATAACAAATGACACATTTAGTAATCTAAAGACCTCCGACTGAAACATGAACAAATAGCTGTGAAATCAACATGCCGCGGGGTCAAGACCTATTTCCGAGAGTGCATAACACGTCTGCTGTCCTCCTCCTCGTTCTCTTCCTCTCTGGCTCTCTTCGCTCCCTTCTTCCTCCCATTTTTCGGCCTATATCAACATGCATCAATTACTTGACATGCCAGCAAAGCAAGAATAGCACGTACAAGCGTTCCCTCACCAATTCGTCCACTACCCATGCCACATCATCTCTAGCACGGTTCCAACCCACGCGTTCTTCCTTACCAGCATGTTTGTACCACCAAAGTAGACAAAGCAACACACTCAACAGGCCGCATTCACCAGGGCGGTCAAAACCTTCCCAATCGCCGTCCCCATCTCCTCCAACGAGCAGCCATCCAAAATCATCCCTCTCATGCCACTCTGGATTGATGATTGACCACCAAGCCCACCACGTTTCTTCAAACACGGAGACGGACCCGAACCAATCGTCAGGAGGCTCTTGGGTGGTGATTTTGGCGTTTTTGAACCACCAATCAATGACTTGCAGTCGGCCCAGCTTTTTGAAGCTCGCACGCTGCGCGAAACTTGGTAAGCTATTCTCTTCGTTTCAGTAACCAGTCTTACCTGTGGATTTTTGAAGTCGTAGCCCTTCTCCTCAAGGTTGACCCAGTTGTTTACCAGTACCAGCCATTCGCTCATCCTGGGGCCTGATTCCTCTGTCAGGCAATGGTAGGCATTGCTCACCCAACTTGGCCAGTGCAGCCTCTCATTAACCCCGATAATTAATGCAGTATCCTCACCAGCCATCTGATCCTCACCAGCCGTCTGCGCTACCACCGCTGCCATCGAAGTTTGTGGGACGTCGAGAGGTTCAGATGGAGTCTGTGAGACATTGAGAGGATCGGATGGAGTTTGTGAGTCGTTGAGAGCCTCAGATGGTATGGGAGCACCCCTGGCAGGAGTAGAGAGGCCCGGAGTATTAGCGGGAGTGGGAGCTGTTGTACGAGGCTCGATAGAGGACAGTGATAGGTCTGGAGCAATACCGAGAGCGGGAGATGGTACAGGAGCTTCAAAGGAGGGTGGAATTGGCCCTGCAGCTATACCACAAGCAGGAGATGGTGCAGGAGCCTCGACATTGGGTGCAAGAGAATCGTGAGTGTCTCCTGGAGTGATAGATGGTGCAATTGAATTGACATTGGTATCAGACAGAGTTGAACTGTCACCAACACCCGTGGACGCGATAGACGAGTCAATATCACCACCCCCAGCAGCACCTGAATCCACCGTCATGTTAGAAGGTGTAGCCGTGGAGATTTGTGCCCGTGTACTAGCACGGGTAGTACGACACAATGAAGGACTCTGTGGCTCG
>RCHF01003925.1:0-41323 GCA_003987895.1 Neonothopanus nambi | reverse complement strand
TCACTGACTGCCTTAGAGTCAAATTTTCAAAAGTCAAACAAGCACTAGGTCCAGTAGATACACCTCTTTCACATACAATTTCATCATCATTTCACACTGAGAAAGAGTCATTTATGTAAGAGTCCTTACTTATTTCAACAGAAGTGAGGGATCATAAGATCTCATTCAATTGCTCATTGACTGTCTTGGGGTCAAAAGTCAGGGTGTTTTTGGTACATCTACATTATGCTTCATAAGTTTTGAATTTGAGTGAGGGAAGCTATGTGGAGGATGGGTCAATGGAAAGGTAAGAGCCAGGGTCAGGGCCAGATCTTGAGGTGGGGAAAGTCTCTGAGGCCTTTTAGGGAATCATCATGAGGATGGGCTATTACCTATTATGAGCAGAGATATGAATAGGCTGGAAAATCTGTGAAGGGGAAAATCAAAGGGGCTGTGAACACAGTTCATTGCTCATCATTGAAGAAGTAGTAGAACAAAATAGAATTGAATATAGATACATGGAAGCTACATAATGGAGGTTCAGTATCTGAGCTTATAACAGCACCTCTTCCAGTTAAAGTCAATCTCAGAGTGATGAGGTTAAGCTGTGTTGTTTGCATCACTGTGCAGAAGCAATTGCATAACATGGGTAAGCTCATTCTCTGTAGCTGCTTGGAGAGCACTWCCATATTGACCWCCTTGAGCATTGACATCTGCACCCTTGTCCAGCAGCAGCTCCACTACCTCCAYATGTTCCCAATAAGCAGCTGCTTGRAGAGCATTTCCATATTGACCTCCTTGAGCATTGACATCTGCACCCTTRTCCAGCAGCAGCTGCACTATCTCCACACTCTCTCCATAAGCAGCTGCTTGGAGAGCATTTCCATATTCACCTCCATGAGCATTGGCATCTGCACCTTTGTCCAGCAGCAGCTGCATTATCTCCACATTTTCCTTTACACCAGCTATGTGGGGACTATTTCCCTATCTCATTCCTTGAGCATCATCATCTGCACCCTCTTCCACAACCAGCTGCTTACTTTGGCAACACTTTGGAGATAGTACAGGTGGTGATGGATCAGGGTGCAGATGTAACTGCACAAGGAGACTATTATGGAAATGCTCTCCAGGCAGCTGCTTCAAGTTATTGCCAGGTAAATGTGGAGGTAGTGCAGCTSCTGCTGRATAAGGGTACAGATGTSAATGCTCAAGGAGGTGAATATGGAAATGCTCTCCAAGCAGCTGTTTCAGAAGGAAATATGGAGATAGTGCAGCTGCTGCTAGACAAGGGTGCAGATATTAATGCTCAAGGAGGCTGTTATGGAAATGCTCTCCAAGCAGCTGTTTCAAGGGGGAATGTGGAGATGGTGCAGCTGCTGCTAGACCAGGGAGCAGATGTCAATGCTCAAGGGGGTAAATATGGAAATGCTTTCCAAGCAGCTAAAATAAATAGGCATCCCAATCTTATGCAATTGCTTCTGCACAGTGGTGCAAACAAGATAGCTTACTACTAGGTTCATCACTATGAGAATGATTTTTACTGGAAGAGGTGCTGTTATAAGTTCAGATACTGAACCTCCATTATGTAGCTTCTGTGTATCTATGTTCAATTCTATTTTATTCTACTATTTCTTCAATGTTGAGCAAAGAACTAGGTTCACAGCCCCTCTGGTTTCCTCTTTCACAGATTCTCCAGCCTATCCATATCTCTGCTTATAATGGGTAATAGCCTATCCTCATAATGACTCCTTAAAAGGCCTCAAAGACTTTCCCCACTCCAAGCTCTTGACCCTGACCCTGGCTCTTACCTTTCCATTGACCAATCCCCACATAGCTCTCCTCACTCAACTACAAATCTTATGAAGTATAATGTAGATGTACCAAAAACTGTTGGAATATGGACTCTCATACTTACAAGCATGGTCTCTTATAGATACAAACATGGACTCTAGTAATGGTACAAAGGATTGGTCTCTCCCCTATGGAGCTCTTGACAATAATCCTTCCAGTTTTGTTGATGCTGACAGAAGTATGAATGATGACCATTGAGCCATCACCGGATTTGTCTTCATCATCAATGGAGGCACTGTCAGTTGGTCTTCCAAGTCCCAGACCCTCATCTCTCTCTCTACAGTGGAATCAGAATATGTGGCAGCAACTGAAGCTTTGAAGGAGGGTATTTGGATTTGCTCACTCATCTCTCAGATCTTTGAGCCTACTTTCACTATTATTGGATCTTCTCCCACTGATCTTAATTCAGACAACTAGGTAGCAATTGCTATCTTATGTGATCACCAGTTCCATGGTCATACAAAGTACATTGATGTTTGATATTACTTCATTCAGTTTGTCATTGAAGATGGGAAGATCTGCCTGCTCTATTGCCCAATGGAGGAGATGGTTGTGGATGTGTTGATGAAGGCACTTCCTAGCACCAAAGCTAAGCATTTTGCAGTCAAACTTGGACTAGGTCCAGTTTGAGAGGGAGTGTTGGAATATGGACTCTTATACTTACAAGTATGGTCTCTTGTAGATACAAACATGGACTCTAGTAGATACACTTTGACTTTCCTTATTTGTATGCAACTTGGCCTTATGCCAAGATATCTTTTCTTATTATCGGGAGGGTACACATACATACCCTCTCAGTTCTCATTTATATACTGATTCTCAGACTCCTGGGCACCTCAGACACTTTACTCTGTAACCACACTCTGAGGTGAGCCCTTTATTCCTTCTTTCTATTATTAGTCTTACTTATGTTACTTCGTAGCTTCTCTGTACATTCACAGGTGAATATATAAAGGATGCTTTACTCTGTAACCACACTCTGAGCTTCTCTATACATTCACAGATCTTCTTGAGTGCTTTCTATCTTTTATATCTCTATAAAAACACCCCAACTTTTGACCCCAAAACAGTCAATGAGTGATTGAATAAGTTCTTATGATCCTCAACCTTTGTCAAGTGGGAAGAGTTTTGTTGAAATAAGTACTCTTACATAAATGACTATTTCTTGGTGAGGAATAATGAAAGGTGATGAAATTGTGTGTGAAAGAGATGTGTCTACTGAGCCCAGTACTTGTTTGACTTTTGAAAATCAACTCCAAGGCAGTCAATGAGCTTGAATAAGTCAAAGTTATGATCCCTGACTTTTTTCCAGAGGGAAGCACCTGTCTATTACTACTCACATGCACCATTCAAAAGCTAAACCGTTCTGCGCCTGACAAGTCTCGTCCCCTCCAGTGAAACTCCATGATATGAAGACCAATTCAACAACCAAATAGAATAGATATGACTGGCTTCAAAGTACATATCCAGGCAAGTCGCCCCGAAGGCACAGATATTGAACATCTAGGTCAGAGTCAGCTGTATTGTAATGTGGCTCTCGCGTCAGACCCATACTCATTGGCTTGAATCAACAGGTATGATATCAATAAAGGTACTACTGATAGACATGACTGATCCTACTATTAGGTAGATCTGTCTGATGTGCAGTGCGTATGCAGACATGTCTAGTTCTCGAAGCCATGGCCATGTAGTATACGTACTTACATACTACTTAATTTGATGTCAACAGTYAAAGAGGTCGGACGTCTAGAAAGACCTATGACAGATGAGATGGATCAAGGTACAAGGGTAAGACGGTATATAAATGAGCAGATAAGACGTACTCGAGTACCCACTTCTCTAATGCGCTCTACATTTAAGTCGACTTTTGTATTCATCCTGATCGTGACTCTTGTCGGCTTTACGGTAAGCTAGCAATAGTACTCTTTGTCAAGTCCAGAATGGTACTTATTGACGAGTTTAACATTGACAGAACGGTAGCCCTGCGCCCGAACCCGAAGTTGTTCATAGATTTATTCCCTTTTCCGCTCCATAATTTCCAATTCAACTTGACAATTTAGGCGCACGGGGAGGGGTTAAGCACCACTACTACGTTCATTCATCGACAGATCTGTTCCAGATATTGCGAGGTCGCTGAGGACTGTGGTGGCGGCAAAGCGTGTATCTGTCAGTTTCATGAAGCTCTTAATATTAGTGTGAGTACCCCGGCGCTCTGTTGAACTTGAGGCTTACTTGGAGGGTTGTCTAGCAATGTAACTATGCTTGAGTGGGGTTTCTGAGGAGGATGATTGTGTGAAGGTCTATGTATTTTGAAATATAGTTCATGTATGCAAGACAATGGAGGTGTTGATATGAATACAGATGACGTTCTCATGCTACTGCGCCTACCATAGGTGTCTGCCAATTTCCGGTAGGCCAGCCATGGTTTGATTTTGACTTTTGCTCCAAGGTACCAGGCGGAAGAGGTTGGCTTGACCTGTTCCTTCTGGATTGGAGGAAAAAGAAGAGAGTCGAGAACGAAGCAACGTCCGGCACTCGGCCCAGATACACAAGCGCGAAATTTTATTCCCATGCCTTATGCCTCATGCACTCATGTTTCAGCACTTGGACCCGAGCCGGTTAATACACCTATAGCTATCGACTGGTAGTCCTTGAGAGTTGCCTCCTTAAAGTACTTACCTCTCTGGTGCTGAAACGCCTAATTGAATTCTGTGAGCTGTATGACCTTCTGCCAGACTATCAGAATGGGTTCCGTAAAGAATATCGCACCAACAACAACCCCTTTATTCTGCGATGTGCTGTAGAGCGTGCACGTGCAAATCGCAAACCACTATATGCAGTGTTCCTTGACCTCACAAATGCCTTTCCCTCCACACACCAAGCTTCACTATGGCAAAAGATGCGTGAACAGGGAGCAGGTGGCCCTATTTTTGATTGGTTAAGGAGGCTCTACAAGGATATGAGATACTATGTACGGCATGGAAATGAGGAATCATTCTCCTTTGCTGCATTCAGTGGTCTCCTAACTGGTGACCCATCCTCCCCAATCCTATGGAACCTATATCTGGTGGACTTGGCCATCACCCCAGAGCAGGAGGATATTATACTACACAAGACAACCATGTCTCTCTTAGCACATGCTGATGACATGGTGATATTCTCCACAGCTCCCCCCATAGTACAGAGAAAATTGAACCTATTTAGACTATGGTCTGGAAATAGCTTTCTCATTCTGAATCTTGTCAAAACTAGAGCCTTAGCATGGAACTGTACTGGGGAAAAGCCTACATTTTACTGGGGTGACCAGGCTATTACCAATGCTCCTGCTGAGAAATATGTAGGAGTAACTATGAATGAGAAAGCTCTGCATATGTTTGATGACCACATTGAGGAGAAACTCAAGTCGGCATGGCGCATTTCATGGCGAATACTAGGCCTACAAGAAGGGAAAACTGGGAAGCTCAGCCCCAAAGAACTGAAAAAGCTATACATGGCTCGGGTTGATCCTTACCTTGTGCATGCATGTGAGGTTATGCCTGATATAGCCAACCCAAAACTGGAGGGGCTAGAGAAGATCCAGCAATCTTTTATTCAGTTCATGCTTGGCCAAAGTAACGTTATGAATGCACCACTATTTACTGAGACTGGTATAATGCCCATCCGCCCCCGCAGAATAATTCTAGTCCTGGGCTTCTTAAAATATGGTCTAACCTTAAAGCCCTCACATTATGTCTCTCAGGCTCTACTGGACTCATATACACTGGCAAGTCAGGGCAAACCTTCCTGGTTTAAAGATGTTACCAAGGCAATACAAAAACTACCTTTTGAATGCCCCAACCTAGACCTTGCCCACTTTCCTACAGTACAGGATGTTGACTTACTGATCAACAAAATCAGTACTGGTGTTGACACATGGTTGCAGGACATTATCAATTCCTCACCAAAACTCTACTTATTGAGGGGAAGAAAAGAACCAAATAAAGACAGACCACCTTCTCATAAGACTATGGTCTTGAGGCATTACTTATCAATGGTGCCAACAAGAAAGCATAGAGAGTCACTTACATCCATTCTTCTTTCCACTCATCAACTGGCTCTAGAGCGGATGCGGTACCGAGACCATATACACAGTCCTGTGGAAAGGGAGCACCGCTTATGTAGATTATGCCAGGCAGCAGTAGAGTCCCCTGAACATGCACTTCTCCAGTGTATAGCAGATAGGGAGGTGTGCAAACTCCGGGAAGTGTTCATAAAACAGATTTTGATAGACATTCCTCACCTGGCAGTGGTGAAAAATACTGATCCAGCAGAGTTCCTGAAGATGATTGTCTATGAGCGGAAATCAATTGCAATGCTTGCAAAATATGTACATGAAGTCCTACAAATCTTCTATTCATTTCCCATGATATGGCCAGCTAGAGAGACCTATAACAGTAGCCCTTCTTGAATTGTAGATGGATGTGTGTATTGTACAAACTGTTGTATGTAAATAGTACCCGGGACTCCCAGCATAGGTTCTACCATGGTCTCTGCGCCATGAGCTCGGCCTTTATTGGGTCAACGGGTCCGGGGCATTGGACTCATGCCGCATCGTTCTGCCCCGGGAACGGCGTTTCTTTCTAGGGACCGTGCCGTAATACACTTCCTTCCTTCCTTCCTTCCAGGAGAAATTACGTAAACGTTGCGATGGTGGTGCCGCGTTTTGTGCCCTCCTTACTCTGGCTCTTTCATTTAGATGGTTCGCGGCCAAAGGTACTCAGATGTCCATAAGCATTGAATATTGAATATTGACGTGTTATTAGGGCATATCTGTTTTGATGAAAGACCGATCTTGAACAAGTAAAAAGGCTTCATCTTTTAAAATAATCATCGCAAAAAGTACTTGATTATACTAGTTCAACTTAGATACAACATTAATATACATAATGTAACATGGATACTGCAGCAGCTGGAATATTACAGAATCATACTGGAGACTCGAGCGAACTACCAGAGAAAACATCAGATTCAAGGCTTCTGACTATCAGGTGCTGAAACAACCCTCTCTATGACATTGTTGGCAACGTCAACATCGAAATTTTCAAGGTACTCATTGGGTAGGACATTGTTTGAGGGATGCTCGACTAGTAGGTATGTAATGTATAAGTACGTCTGCATGCTCCAAGGATTTCGTGGATTAAAACCCATAATTATTTTTATTTTGATGGACTACTAATCGTTTATCTTGCATTAGTCAAATATTGCGATTTCAAGTGTTTCATTGCAACAGATATGCTCTATTCAGCTTTTGTGTTGACTGAGCTTTTTGATAGTGCGCTACGCTAACAAAATCTGTGATGTTGCATCTTCAATGGCAAGAAAGCAAACGATCCCAACGCGCCGAACGGGAAATCCTCTACGAAAGGATCTGCGAAAGCTGGCTAGCCTTCCCTCGTTGTTGCCAACTCTCCCGCCGGACCTTCGTCTACGCTTTCAACTAGTACAAATATCCCGCGCAGCCATACTTCATCTTTCGCTCGTTCTACATCCTTCACGTCCATTGACTCTGCATCTAGACGACCATCTCTTCTCCCAATATCTCCACTGGACCCGGTGCTAGTACCAGTAGCGTGATGAGTAAAGGCCGCTTAAGCGTGAGTGGAAGGAGGACGCCGAACACGCCAAGGAACTCTAGTTCTGCCTCTGGCGCGGTGACACCAGTCTCGTCTACGCTTGCTAGATCTTCTGGCGGGACTCCGGTGCTGTTCCCTGTGCGGTTCGTCCGTGCGGTAATTTCGACAGCGCCACCTAAGTTGGTGGCATTGATCGACTTCGGACATCGAAATTGGCGCGGTGGATCCGAGAAAGGGGAGGGTACAATTACCAGCTATGGACGTCCATCCATCAGGACAAGGAAGAACCTGTGGTTAAGGGCGACGGTGACGGTGAAGGCGAAGACCTCGACGATGACCTAGATCACATTATTTCTGGCACCAAATCGAAATATGTTGCCTATGCGGATGTCGATATTGACACGGAGGTAACACCAGTAACTGGAGCATGGGCTGCGTTGGCGAACGTAGATAACGTCCCCAGAGCTGCAGGGAAAGGTTTTATTGGTGTGTTGTCACAAAAATTCCAGGATCTTGCTACACTCCAGAGACTGCGCCGAGAGAACGCCAAAGTGCATGACTGAGGACGTCCGAGGATCCTCCATCAGGTGCCAATACATCCGAATCATCCAAATCTCGATCAATCCTGTCAATGTATGCACCTGCACCCGAGAGATGTGCAACTTTGGCAGCAGCCGCATGCAGAGCAAGGAGTTCCGGAGAAGGGACAGGAAGGATATCAGGATATGAAGACTTGAAGGTTATCTTGTCGGGCTCGGGAAAGAGTAAAATTTTAGCAGTTCTGACACGATAACAATCCTGGATTCCCTAGAAAGAGAAGTGATCACATAAAATAAGCATAGGTCAAAGTTGTGAGACTTACTGTCGCTTCAAACCACATCTCCAAACGGTCAAACCAATCATGTACATCTTTTTGCATCGTCATGACATTGTAAAGAGAATGCACTTTAGGGCCATTCAGGTGATTGACGTCGTAGCCAAAGCGTGTCAAAACTGCCAGCACCGAGGCGGAATACTCCTCCTAGGAAGGTATAAGACAGGTGGCGGGTAAAGATGTAAAGAGCCATACCTTCGCAGATGACCCTGCTTGATCTGTAGTAGACGTGCAAGAATAAGTGGACTCTGGCAGAATATAGGCGCATTCAGTGTACACGCCGCCGCCTGTTCGCCGCAGGTCTTCTTCAGGGACGTCTGAATCAAGGTCGTATTTTCCAGTCACCACACACCGAGAGCCATCTCTAATAAGAGCCTAGAGCGGAACACGAACTGAAGTCATTGTAAATGAAGCAGGGGTAGACCACTCACTCGTGCCTTCGCATCCCTGTGATTTTTTGGTGCCTCTCGGATTTTTTCCATTAAACTCTTCTTGTCTACATCCGAAGGCCGACTAGAATGGTCTGAAGAGGCTGGCGTGCGCCCTTTGCCTCTCTTGACTGGGAGCGTAATTCAGATCGTTTTTCACAAGAGCCAAGAGGTTAATAACTCACATGCGCGAATAAAGTAGTTGATGAAATATTCTCCAAGTTTGGCCAAGCTGCTGTAGTCATGAGAACAACGATGAATTTCTTTGACGACTTCGTGGCGGGCAGCGAGTGAAGGAGCATGAAGGATTAGGTAGCCAAGGAGTCTTGCATGAATGATATCCTGGTCTTTTGCCTCTGCTTCGAATTCGAGGCAGACGTTGTATGCACTGAGCGCGTTGTCCTCGAGATCTGTCTGTGAGGCAGGAAGAAGAGCGACCATGGAGGTTTGAGTGAGCTTAGGTAAGCATATGCTAACGTCTGTCGGAGCCTCCGACAAACGTTCGACTCGGAGCAGTACTGTCTTCCTCGGTGTCCTGTCGATGTCTTACCTTTTATTTTCGATATCAAGAATTAACCCTGCACACTCCTCGATGTAGCTCGATACGAAGAATACGAGTCTCTCGTGTTGAGGCTTTTCAGGAAAGGGAGACTGCTGGTATATCGGTAAGTTTCAAAATTTCCACCCGCTTGTTAGAGTCTGGACAATCAACGCGGATGCCCTAGAGGCACGGAGCACACGGTATCTTCTGTAGTCGTCTGTCAAGTCTTTCCTTATGCTGTGTCTGTGCTAACATTCAAATAACCCCGATGAAGACTGCATGAAGTTCTTGGACTAGGACGTCAGATTTTGGTCGCTTGGTGTAGAGAATTGCTCTCGAGTGAGTGTCGATTAGAAATGCGCCATTAACTCTGAACCTCACATCTTTGCCGGCTTACAGTGACCTGATCAATTATCGGGTTTTGTATGTCGTTCGGGTGAGTAACGGTGGAAATGTATGCTGGGCCCCCCGAGTGCCAATCCGACGTACCGCTCTCTGTATCCGCATTCTCATATCCTTCGGCTACTCCTCCTTCTTGCGCTTTAATTTGTTTTCGAAAGAAAAAAGATGTAGTGGAAAAGTCAGCGTCAAGCATTGTATCACTGCCCAGCCGTGAGGGCACGCTTTTAGATACATCCTTCTCCTTGTAGGTGTCTCTTACACAGCTATATGACCAGGTCGAGCTTACGAATCACAGCAGGTTTTACGATCAAGTCGCGAAGTAATGCTTCAACTTGAATCCCCCCAAATGTTTGTGACGGTTCTCATCGGAGTTCCCATATATCAGCCTTGCGCGCGCGCATACATTACCTACTCTCTGCTGCGTCCTCGCATTGACCTGGTTGCACTGATGCTAATTTAGCTCTTGAATGTATTCTTATTCTACTAAAGGTGGAGCCTTAGTGGAGCCGCAGTTGAGAAAACGGCGGGAAACGTACAGCGCTGGCGGAGGTGATGAATGGAGGTGTCTTCCAAACAAATCTCTGCGTCCTGGAAAGGTAGTCAGTGGTAGAGCTTTCGAGGATAAAAGGCCAGATGGACTCAAGGATTTCCTAACAATCAGCGTCGCCCACGTCGAGCATTTTCACTCTTGCAAACTCTTTCTTTGTGCTGTAACCACCAAGCTATTCTTTGTCAATCAACCATGGTTCGAGCGGTATACTTCCTTGCCCTTATCGGTGCTCTCTTCGTCTCTTCGACCGCCGCGAGCACCATGCCTCGGTAATTCACTCCCTGCTCTCGGCATCTGTTAAGCAAGGCTAATCGGGATTTTTCTCTGGGTTTACAGTGATGTCAACCATCTTGAACTCCGTGAGCCTCAGTGCGCGTGCTCTGGAGGATGTAATGGTGGAGAAGTATGCTGCTCTCTCCGATGCGGATGTGGTTCCGCCTCGGATTCCACCTGTGTCTGATGAATCAGTAAGTTATTGTTTTTGTGCAGGCAGGGAGATGTTACTTACACGGAGACCTTTCTAGATTGGACTGGTCATCGTTTGGAGTTGGTTGAGGTCCATCACAGCCTATCTCTTGTTTGTAACTAGTGTTGTGTGTAATTGAAATGATTTACTGGATTTGGGAAAGAATTCGGGATGGATACATCATATTCTGCGATTCTGCTGAGCACCTCTTTTTCATTACCTCTACAGATGCATCGCATCCGCGCCTGTGGTCTACGGTTTGGGACAGCCGTTCGCTGTTGATCCTTAGAGACTGTCCTTTGTATATGTAGGAGCCAGAACATTTGATAGACTGAGGAAAGGAAAGAGTACGACTCAATGCGAACTACGCCTTCAACGGTAGCCGGCCCTCAACTCGGCGGGCGCTAGCGCCCAGCGTCTAGTGCTAAGTCGACCGGCCCTTAAGCAAGCTTGAGCGCTGGTTGCCACTGCCAGCCACTGGGTGCCAGTGGTGTCCTCTTTTGCGCTTTCTTTCGCTCTGCCACAGTCTATATAATCCCTGAGCATAGGGGCTGGTCACAGAGAAATGGGAAACCTCCATTTTTCCAACTCATACTTAGCACTTTGTTCCAATCCTTGTCTGGATCGCGCCATATCACACAATATTCTGTCTTAAAAGGGCCGGGTGCTTCTTTGCAAGTATCGGTCATAATCGAAATCAGCTATGGGGGATTCTAATTTTTCAAAGATCCCCGTTCTCGATTACTCCTTAACTCGCAGCAATGCTACAAAGCCGCAATTCATATCTGAACTTCAGAACGCGCTCATCAACGTCGGGTTTCTCTATCTTTCTCATGCACCGGTCGAAGAAGAGGTCGTCGAGGGATTGATATCATACATTCCGAGGTTGTTTGCTCTGCCGCAAGAGGAGAAGGACAAAATTCGTATGGCGAACTCGCCTCACTTCCTTGGATACTCTAGGTTGGGAGCAGAGCTTACGAAGGGCAAGACGGACTATAGGGAGCAGTTTGACATTGCTACTGAGCATGTGTCTAGATGGAAACCTGGAGATCCTGACTATTGGAATATCTGGGGCCCTTCGCAGGTGTGTAATTATGGTTCCTGCCTCTGACGTTCCTGATGGCAAGTATACTTTCAGTACCCCGACGAAAGTCTCATACCTGGTTTCCGACGAACCATGGAGACATACCTTTCCCAGGTATCGAAGCTAGGGGCAGAATTTATCAAGCTTATCTCGGAAGCTCTTGGGCTTCCGCCAGACGGACTATCACGGTTTTATGAGTCAGACGACAGGATGCAGCATCGCGGCAAAATTGTACAATATCCTGCTCCCAAGGAGCGCTCAGAATCTGATCAGGGGGTGGGACCACACTATGACGCTGGATTTCTTACAATTGTAAGATCGTACATGTTCTCAAGTTTATGAAGTATTTACACGAATTCTATAGCTTTTACAAGCATCAGCACACCCCGGATTGCAAGTTCAGAATCTTGCGGGCGATTGGGTCGACGCACCTCCAATTCCAGGTACATTTGTGGTGAGTCTTATCCCCTCCACAAATATAGTCGTGAATTTTCATTAGCTTCACTGCTAGATCAATTTCGGTCGTGGTACGTGGGCCATTTCAGTGGTGTTCAACTGACTTATTCAAACCTAAGCGTTGGAGTTTGTAACAAAAGGCATCGCTCGGGCAACATCTCATCGAGTGCTCTCTCCCCCCGTGGGAACACCCACACCTAGATATTCTGTTCCCTTCTTCCATAATATCGCTTTGGATGTACGCGTTAGCAACCCCAAATACCAATTGGAGTGTGCGTGTCTCCTCATGACTATTCGTTGACAATGGGATGGATGACCCTCTACAGTTCCTCCAGAGATCCTCAGGCTTCGTGATGCAAGAGGAACAATTTCCGAGACAGATTGTGAGTATTTCGACTTTTAGGTCAAGATATAATCTAGCTCACACTATTGCATTTGTAGCGATCAACTATTCCGAGTTCGAGACTCAGCCCTCTGGGAAGGTTACGTTGATGGGACGGGTGAAGTGAGCCTTAAAATCATCTGTAATGAGATATAGTGCTGATTCGTATACGTTTTTCCGCTTAGGAGTCATCCAGATGTCGCACAACGACACTATCCCGAACTTTTTCAACAGTTCTTCCCTAATGGCTTGCCACAGCAGGGATTCGCGTATCAAGTCGATAGGCAGCGGATTTCATAGCAGACATCGTGTTGAAGTATGTCATACGTTGATGAATCATATACATGCTCGACTTCTCGTCCTGATTCCAAAGATGCGGCTCACCGTTTCCTTTTATTTCCATGGTCCGGATTTGAACGAATTACGAAGCTTCTCCCGGTTCTAAGTGCGATGAGTTTGCATCACGGGTGCAAAAATGCGTGAGACCCGTTGACGTAGCTAACAAATCTCGTTATCAGTGTAAGACACCTCTTTCGTTCAACGACGATATTCGGCATGGCGCCTTTGAAAGCTACCGTCAACTGTGATATGGGGGAGGTGAGCCTGAAGCCGAGTCTTTAGACACGCTGGAAACGATACTAATCTGCGTGACAGAGATTTTCTCTGTATAAGCTAGTGAATGCGGTTCATAGTAGTTTTCGCTTTCAATTAAGGATGCTCGCATAGGCTGATGATGAAGCGTTGATGCAAACAATTCACCTTGCGAATGTTGCTTGTGGATTCCATGCGTCGTATGCACTTCTTTGGGATATGATGCACGTACCAGAGCCACTAAACTCATCTCGTCTACGCAGGGACTTCTCCGTCATGAACAAAACCGTTACTTTGGCGAAGAAGAACGGTGTTCGTGTTGGTGCTCACCCGTCTCTTCCGGATTTACAGGGGTTTGGGAGAAGGGAGATGGCTATTGAGCCAGTACGTCATATATCGTTGACATATTGTTCCCGGAAACTCATTTTGTTTTCTTTCATAGGAGGAACTTCAATCGTGCTTCATATACCAAGTCGGCGCGCTATGTGGCTTTCTAAAACTACATGAAATGGTTCTACACCATGTGCGTCACCTCGAGGTTTCGTCTGGCGTTGATCTCATATAAGATATTTCCAGGTGAAGCCTCACGGGGCAATCTACGGTCAAACTGCTCGCTCCGAGGCATTGGCACGCGCAGCTGTTGGTGTCTGCAAGATATTCTCAACGCCTGAGCGGAACGTTGCATTCGTTGGTCTTGCAGGGACTGCTCATCAGAAAGCTGCTGAGGAACTAGGCGTTCCTTTCATTCCGGGTAAGCTCTTATCGGAGGCAACGAAATCAGAGCTTATCGTCTTCTAGAGTGGTTTGCAGATCTAGACTATAGCCCCGAGGGGAAGCTACTCATTACGCAGTAAGTCTTTTCGAATAAACTTTTCTCTGGGCTTCTGATAGGAAATATTCTCCCTCGCTGCTAGAATCCACGATCCAGTTGCACCTGATACTGTACGGGAACGTGTGAGTTCATCCTGATTTGGTTTTGTCTTTCCGATTGATCATTGGTGTTTATGTGTTTTCAAGGTCCGTACAATACTTGACAAAGGTCAAGTGAGCACCAATGATGGAGGGTATATTCCTTTAGGACAAAATGTCCAAGAAGTATCGATCTGTTGCCATTCGGATACCCCAGTATGTACAGTACCCCCCTCTCCTAGACCGGTGTTAAGCTCATAGGCTATCGCGATTAGGGAGCTTTGGAAATCGCTAAGCTTGTCAAGGTTATGGTGGACGAAAGCAATAGGACTGCGGGCTACATCGTTTAGTGTTTATTAGGTTAGATTCTACAAAATCATCCTCAACCTGTCCAGCCAACGTGGAGTTTCAGTGGTAATTATACTCTTCGCACGGAACCGAGGGAATTGCAGCCGATTAATTACTAGTTGATATGCTTCATCTGGTGCTTATCCGCTTCCGCATAGTACCAGTTTATATTTAAGGCGTGATATTTTGAGGTGTGAATGCCTTGGATTCTTCTATCCAAGATCTTCCGCATCTCTGCTTGCTCTGTTCTCTCATCGTGATCCGTGATGTATCCTAACCAGAAACTTCTTGTTGCCAACCGCGGCGAGATCGCTGTCCGCATTCTTCGCACAGCTAAGGAGATGGGTCTCTTGACTCTCGCTATCTATACGCCCTCTGACGTACTTTCTCCACATGTCAATCTTGCTGACGAAGCTGTTCCCCTCCCCGTGAACGAGGGAGAATCAGAGTCGTCTGTGTATTCCTCGGGCGAACTCATACTCGCCATTTGTCAGGAACACGCCGTAACGCTCGTACATCCAGGCTATGGATTTCTCTCCGAGAATGCAGAATTCGCAGCTCTTATTGTTGATCATGGCATTACATGGATTGGTCCTGGGCCGGAGATCATTAGACTCATGGGGATTAAGCATGAGGCAAGACAGGTCGCTCAGAAGGCCGGATTACCAGTAGTACCAGGATCAGAAGGCTTGGTTTTTGATGAGGGCGTAGCCATGGAGGTCGCGAAAGACATTGGGTACCCGGTGATCTTGAAGGCGACTGCAGGAGGTGGAGGAATGGGAATGGTCGTGTGCAAGGATGAGAGTGAGCTATTGCAACGATTTTCAGATACTATGCAACGCGCAGAAGTGAGCAATCTTTCTCTGGAGCTTATTACATTGACATTCCTGATCGATGCTTATGCTCAGGTTCTATTCAGCAATAGCGGGGTGTTCATTGAAAGATACGTCTCCGCGGCACGTCATATTGAGGTGCAGGTATGACTCTTTAATCTCTATATTTTGTCGAATATCTGTATGGTTTTTGATCAGGTTTTTGGAGATGGCCAAGGGAATGTTGTACACATGGGCGAGCGGGAATGCAGTGTTCAGAGGAGAAATCAGAAGGTCATTGAAGAGTCACCGAGTCCATTCTGCCTCTCTCATTCAGGTGTGTTTCTCAATTTTTTGTATCAGAACTGCATATCTCTAGCTTTCCCTTATATCAACAGGGCTAAAGGATAAGTTATGTGCAGCTGCCGTTGAGCTTTGCCAATCTATCAATTACAACTCAGCAGGTAGGGTAATCTCTGTATTAATACTCTTGCAAGAAATTCACTCTTGAACAGGTACCGTTGAGTTCATTGTGGATGACAAGACAGCAGAATTCTACTTCTTAGAAATGAATACTCGAATCCAGGTACTGCTTATATTTTGTTTACTAAACTTCAAGTACTAACACATCTTGAGGTGGAACATCCTGTGACTGAGGCTATACATTCTGGTCTTGATCTTGTGGCACTGATGCTTAAGCAAGGAATGGCTGAGCAACAGAATAGTGTTGAAGAGTCACAGCTCACTCTTCATCAGAGTTCATATGATACAGACCTCAAGCTACATTCTATTGAAGCCCGCATCTACTCTGAGAATCCTTTTGATAACTTCAAGCCTTCCCCTGGTGTTCTTCAATATGTGGACTTGAAAGATGGTATTTATGAATGGTTGAGAGTTGAATCATGGGTGAGTGTTTTGAGTTCAAATTTTTATTGATACCAAGGTAAACTCTGTATTCAGGTGTCTTCTGGGACCAATATCACACCATTCTTTGATCCCTTGCTCTGCAAATTGGTTGTCGCAGGTGACTCCAGAGAGGAGGCTATTTGCCATATGCAGGAGGTTCTGCAACAGGTCAAGATCAATGGCCCACCCAATAACATTGAATACCTTCTTGCCATCCTTCAGGATAGTGACTTCTGTGCTGGATTGGCAACAACACAGTTTTTGAATAGCTTTCAGTTTGTTCCACAGTGAGATCATTCTTTTTTTTACTATTTATTCCCTGCTCACTTGTTCTCATAGTGCCTTTAAGGTACTTTCTGGTGGTCTAGAAGCTATAGTTCAGGATCTTCCAGGAAGGACAGTTGGACTTGGTGTTCCTTACAGTGGGCCTATGGATTATCTAGCCTTCAGGATTGCAAATATTTTGGTTGGCAATCCTCAGATATTGGAGAGTCTAGAGATTGTGGTGATTCCTGGTGTTGACCTGGCCCTTCATTTTCTTGCTCCTGCTACCATATCAGTCACAGGGATGGATGTTACTGTGCTGATCAATGGTAATCCAGTTGACATGTGGTCTAGAGCAGAAGTGCCTGCCAATGGTGTGCTCACTATAAAGGCTCATGAGCTGAATAGAGATAGCCAAGCTGGGGTTAGGGCTTACTTGGCTTTGTATGGAGGGTT
Source organism: Neonothopanus nambi (assembly GCA_003987895.1). NCBI lineage: Eukaryota > Fungi > Basidiomycota > Agaricomycetes > Agaricales > Omphalotaceae > Neonothopanus > Neonothopanus nambi. Next base: position 24,412 of record RCHF01003925.1, on the reverse strand, counting down.
TCCTGGTGTAGCAAAGTATCTGGGATCAAAATCTACTTCAATGGGTTTGGGAGGATATCAAGTGAGTGTTTCAGATTGCTTTATTATGAAAAATGGCTAATTCTTAGAGATATATAGGGAAGATCACTTCTACCTGGTGATGAGATAGCACTTGGGGATTCTGTCTTATATCCTCAAGCACAAAAACTTCCCACCACTCTTCCCAGACATTCCATTCCTGTTTATCCTTCTGAGTGGCATATTCATGTACTGAATGGTCCACATGGTGATGAAGGATTCATCACACAAGAAGGGTTGCAGAAATTCTACTCTACTCATTGGAAGGTCAGCACTTCCAGCAACAGGATGGGAATTAGACTTGAAAGTTCAGAGAAAATTCTTTGGGCTAGAGAGAATGGAGGTGAAGGTGGCTCACATCCCAGTAACATACTGGATAATGGCTATGCCAGAGGAACACTGAATATCAATGGTGATACTCCTGTCATTCTGACAAATGAAGGTCCAGATATGGGTGGTTATGCATGTCTGTGTACTGTCTCCTCATCAGATATGTAAGTGGGATGCACTACCAAATACTACTGTCCACTACTAATTTGTTATGTAGGTGGATGCTTGGACAACTGAGACCAGGAAATACAGTCAAGTTTACTCCTGTGACCTGGTCTCAAGCACAACAGCTCAGTGGCTACTATGAAGAGTGGCTGACCAAGCTTGAGGGTGCTTTCTCAGGTAATATGGTAGAGATTCCATCTTGGGAACCCTTGCACCTGGAGACAGAATATCAAGATCCAAAGCTTTTCAAGACTGTGCCAACCCATCAAAGTAGGCCACAGGTGGTCTTCCGTCAGGTATAATTTATGTTCAAGAGTTGAGACAAAATTTGATGTCTTTGATTAGGCTGGAGATTCTGCAATTCTAGTTGAGTATGGCCAGATGACATTGGATTTGAGTTCAAGGGCAAGGATACATGCATTTGAGACTGCATTGAAGTGCCAAGGTGTACCTGCTATTAGAAGGTTTTGTGCTTGTATCCGTTCAACTATGGTATGATTATACTTCTCTTGCTTGCAAAAAACATGAGTTTAATCATTCTATAACTTTGTAGTGCCATTTTGATCCATCTATTATCACTCAAGATCATTTGCTTCAAACTCTGATTGAGGCAGAGAGGTCACTTCCTAATGAACTCACAGATATGGAAATTCCTGGGAGGCGCTTTACATTCCCCATTGTTCTGGATGACCAATGGAGTCAAGATGCTATAAACCATTATATGAAGACTACTCGTGACAAGGCAGTATATCTGCCCAGCAATGTAGATTATATTGCCAAGAACAATGGGCTAGATAATTCTCAACAAGCACTGCAAAAGCTTGTAGAATCAGATCATGCAAGTTCACCTCTGATTTATCTCAATCAATGCTAATCTTGAAATACGATACAGTTAGTTCTGGGTGTTGGCTTCTATCTTGCCTGTCCATTCATAGTTCCAGTAAGTGTTTCTACAGTTATATATGGATATAAGTTATAAGTGGATTGTCTTGTTTCAGATTGATCCAAGATCTAGGCTGGTGGGACAGAAGATGAATCCATCTAGGACATATACCCCTAGAGTGAGTGCTACACTCTTCAATATTTAAGTAAATTTAACCTTGATATATGTATAGGGTGCTATTGGGATTGCAGGTGTTGTTGCAGCCATATACCCTGTTGAATCTCCAGGAGGATACCAGCTCTATGGCAGAACAATGCCTACCTGGAGAACTTGGTGCAGAGGCAAAGGTTCATTGCAAGAGCAGCACTGGATTCTACAACCATTTGATCAGGTTGGTCTTTGTTCTGAGAGAAGTGGAGCTATGAAAATCTAACCATATTGCAGATTCATTTCAAACCCATTACTGAAGCTGAGTATTCTCAGGTATGTGTACAAGAGCAATTAAATGGCTTTCATGCTTATAGAGTCCTATTTGTTTTAAAGTTGGAGAGGGATTTTGATGCTGGACAATACACTTTTGAGGTATGCTTGGATCTATGTCTCAACACATGACACTCATTTCTTATATAGATAGAGGACTGTGTATTCTCCTTGAAAGATTACAGCCAGTTCATTAGCTCCATTGAAGATGAAGTAAGAATCTTCAAGAACAAACAAGCAGAAGCTGTTCTTTTAGAGGAGCAAAGGTAAGTAGTATGTTCCATCACCATTATGGAAATCCTGACTCATTTTTAAAGGGAGAATCAACTCCTAGCAGAGTGGAAAGCAGCAAAGCAACTGCAGGACTCTTCTATCATAAGTGGAACAACTACAAGTTCAGGTTTGTGTTTCTGGCAAATTCACTATTTATCTGCCTCAAAGTGATTGCCCCCTCAGAGAGTCTCACTGTGATCAGGTCCCCACTTTTTGCATTGATTTGGAAAATTCCGAGTCAGATAGGCACCATCGTTGACTCTGCAGATCAGGTGCTCATTGTACTAGAAGCAATGAAAACAGAGATTCCAATCAAGGCTGGAGAAGACAATATAGGTAAGGAAGTTGTAGGATATGGGGAAGGAGTTAAAGAGGGAGCAGTAGTGAAACCTGGTGACCCCTTGGTTTATTTGAAGTGAAGGATATGAAGTACACATTTCATAATCTGCTTTATAGAAGTAGATAGAATAAGACATGTAGGCGTGATTATACAGAGCTCGAAGCTCGAAGATCCATTATATACGCACGATTTTTTACAGCACTTGCACATTATTCAGTTGATCAATGACAAGTCTTCAACCACACTGTCAAAGCCAAGGAATCTCGCCAAAATACAATTCGTTGGAATAAGGCTACAACGCTAAGTAGTAAAGTACTCGTACAGTCAAGGATAAAGAATTACTGATAAAAAAACTATTGAATACGGTAATCGGGATTCATACAAAGCCTCAGAATACGAAGTCTGGTAAAAGGCGTCCATAGATCGGAAGGGTAACATAATGAGAAGGGTTAGGAGAAGCAAAAGGAGGCGAAAGATGACAGCGTGCTTTCGTGGGTCAACTCATCAATTCCCTCTGGCCAGCGCGACCATCACCTTTTTATAATCTCCACTAGTCTCGCCCGCAACTCTTGATTCGAGACTTTTCTTATACTTCCTATGGTACGCTGCTTTGATAGCTTCAAAGCGGGGTTTGTCCCAGTGATATCGTACCATCCTGAATCAACGTATTAGCAGTGAGTGTGTGGTTTAAGCGGCGAAGACAAAAGGGAGACGCGAGGGATATGTGGAAATGTTGAAACGGAATGAGAGAGCAAGAGATTCGAAAGCGACAGGGGGGGAAGAGGGAGAGGGGGAGAGGGGAAAGAAGGACGGACGRAAAGAAGAAAAGGAGTGAAAAGATGAGGAAGGAAGTAAGAACACACCTCCTAACAAGCTGTTTATCCTTAGTCCCCAGCCCTTTCATCGACGCTTCAAGCATCTTCGCATCACGCCATACACCAGGTCCTTCAGCTAGATGTTTCGGTTTCGCACCGTTCACGATATATAAGAGAGTAAAGCGCATATGTCCCGAGCTGTGTTCAGCAAGATTTTCAGAGGTTGTGCCAAACGAGAAAAGAAGCTGACGTACAATTCCGATTTGATTACCTTCGTTAGTGACTTGTACTTCCTAGCGTAGGCTTCGCATCTAAAACGGAGAGGCAGTAGATATTAGTATATCAGGAAACCACGCGACAAAATGAAATGGACGTACAGAGCAGTTAAATGTGTCCTAGAACGATTGATGATAATGTCGCAAAATACAATCTAGTAAGTCACGCAACGGTCAGTCCACTGATATAGTGAAATAATGAGAGAGCGCCGGCGTAACATACCTCGTCCGTCCCGACTTTCCCTTGTCCAGCCTTATATAGCGTATGCACATCCTGCTCTACAAGACGATAATCCACAGGTGCATTCTCCGGAGGTCGAGTCGATGAAAGCAGCATAGTAAACACTGGAGATGCAGATGAGAATACGAACTGATAGGTCAATGGGAGAAAAAAAGACCAAAACTCACTCCGCTCAGTCTTAGCGCTCAAATCACTCCGAACATCCGCCAAAAGATCACGCCTGTACTGCTGCCTGTATCCCAAGATAAGATGGTGGATATCCGAAGGAGATCTGTCTGCAAGAATTTCGGTGAGGAGCGTTTCATCGGTTCTGTTGAATAATCAGTCGTCCAAGCGATGAGAAGGAAGAATTTCGTGGAGACGAACCCAGCGCCCTTAATTGCCTCTCTAGCAAGTTCGACATCGTACCAGAGGGGTCCGAGAACCAAGCCATGTAAAGTTGCTCTAGAAACCCATTATAAACATGACAGCGTGAAAGCGAGCAAGAACAGCAACATACTTGAAATACCCGCTCGTCTCCGTATCAACTACATCCACAAGGCGTTTACCGGTCTTGGCTTTAAAAGCCGCTGCTAGCGAGGTCATCGGGAGCGAACTAAGTGGAGTCAACGTCGATATCACTTCGCCACACAAATCAAAGTATTTCAGTGCTGAATTCAACAAGCAAGGAATGAAAAGAACACATACAAGTCGTCTCATCGGTCCCAAACCCCTTAGTCGCCTTTCGTATCCTCTCAAAATCGGGCGTTGGGTCATATCCAGGCGCTATGTCTCCTACTAAAGGCGCGTCATATCCCATAGGCGCTGGAACCGGTGCATTCAGGAAGTAGATTATACTGGTATTTTGCTGATAGGATGCGAATTGATTTGGTGCTCCTGGTGGTGATGAAAAATTACTGTAGGATTGAGGAGGTGGCGGCCCGGGTGGTGGTGGAAAATTACTGTGGGATTGAGGAGGTGGCGGCCCTGGCGGTGGGGGATACCCTTGATATCCATATGGAGCGGAAGGCGGTGGTGGCATATAAGATGGAGCCTAAACATGGGAAAATGAGTCACTGAGAGTGCAATAGACATTAACAAGATGAATGATTACATATCCATCGCGATTTGGTGCTGGGGGGACATTTGGTGGATATCCAGGATACGGCGCTGAAGGTGGTGGCATATTCTGTTATCAAGGTGACCATATTAGAGACAATAGCTGTACCAAACCATTTATTAGTAAGAACTCACGAATCCACCAGCAGGAGGGTACATTCCCTGCGCTTGAGGTGCCCCATAGTATGATTGAGGATAATTCGGTTGTTGATAATACGACATCGAGGAAAGGAGTAAGAATCAAAACTGAGTTCAAAACAATCAGGGTATTTTATATTCCCAGCGCTCCTCTAGGCTGACTGCGTGCCGAGCCAAGCTGTGCAAAGGATTATAGGTGTTCGAGACATAAGCGCACAGCGACGTCTTCGTCGGGAGCAAGGTTACGCCATTCAGCACAGCCACAAGCCTGTACAGGATCGAGGTCAGGTATGGGTCGGGAATCCGCCTTGGCCAGTGCAAACAGAACATGTCCAAGGAACATAAATAGAAATATAGATACATTCAGAAGTCGTGGCCATAGCGAGGACGTTAGAGCAAAGAAAATACAAGATAGAGTATTAGTGTACAGTGGGACCAAGAAACATACAAAAAAGGGCATAACACGCGATAGCAAAAGAAATCCAAAGAGGCAGGCACGAAATGGAAATGAATAGGAAAAATATTAGGTGTAATTGTCCTACGCCATGTAGTTTGCTCCCACTTCTCAAGGTGAAAAGCTCATGACAACGGCGGCGGCTAATATCGACGAGCAGCATCAAGACAGCTCACAACTCGGGATGATGCCACGCTCATTGCCTTCTCACTGCCACTATCCGACTCAGAATCAGGTTGCAAATCCTCCACCTGAGTCGACTCAGGTGTTACAACACAGTGACGAAGGTACCGCACGTTGTAGTTTTCCCGCTTCCCCGATGCCCTCTTCCTAATACAGGTCCCGTACGACCGTCAAAAGCCCCTGCTGGTCCCCGAAGCGGCGTCCAATGCATGATCCGGAAGCCGTCCAAAAGACTCATTTGGCCCACATAAGAGAAGGACTGTCACAAACGAAACATTTTTCAGCATCAATCTTTCTTGAAGGAAAAACAACAAACCCAAGCATACCTTCAACGTTGGATTGATAACATTCGACTTTGAACTGGTCGCAGAAAGCGGGTACCACGACGAAGACACCAACAAAGCATGCGGCTGGGTCGATGGCGAACTTGATGACGCTTCATTTGGATTTGTCCAGAACCAGGACCAGAACTCGAGGAGGCTGAACTAGTGGAGATGGGGGTCATGCTACTTCCGCTTCTGATAACACGGAGGGTGGTACGACGGTATCATTCCACTCCGAGTCATCACCACCAACGCGAGAATCTCGAGCGACCGGCCCATAAACGTATTCCCCTTTGAACCCTCGCGCCTACGCCTGTACCACCAGGAGACGATACGTGCCTCCCTCACTAGGAACAGCAGTAGTCAAGATAGAGCAAGAGTATAGGTGGGTTGGGAAGGAAACGATGGCACCGCCCCGAGCAGCAGCTCCGACCGCCGTGGTAGAAGCTGACGAAGGTTAATTCGCCATCCCAGCCGGAACCACTCGTCCCCTACTCCCACCCAATCCATCTCGATTTCCATCTCGCCAATAATTCCCATACCCACGTTACTCGCTTCATCTCTGCCTCTACCTCCAGCCTCATCTACCGCACTCGACTCTCCATCTTCACCCATCCCTCTTCCCCATGCGTATACGCATAAAGATGCGGCACCCTCGACCAAGAAGTGGGCTTTGATATTGCATAACAAGAATAGCGATAGTTCGAATACGTGTATCTGACGCATTGGCGTCGGCGCTGATTTGTTTTTCTCCTTCATGTCCATGTCCGCTTCCGAAGGGAGTGTGAAAGAAGGAAATGTCGAAGAGCTTCTCCGCGTCGTCGACGTAGATATGGACGACAAGTCTCTCCCACCCGGAGTCCTTCTCTGTCTAACCCTGACTTCGGGATGAATTCCATCTTCCACATCATGTCTTTATCTTTATCTTTATCTTTAGCTTCGCCTTCATCTTCGCCTCTGAGCCTCGTCTCCACATCTCCATCCACATCTCCACCCACTTCCGTATTTGCATCGCCAGCTCCATCTCCAGCCTCCAGCTTTAATCTTGGAACCAAATGACGTATTGTTTTTCTTCTTCCAGCTCTCATTCCCTCTGCATAGACACCCCCTCGATCGTAAGCCCTCCACCAATACTATCACACCTTCCATTACCCACACCCCAACCTACACCCAACGCATCACCAGAGCCACGCTTCCCAATACTCATTGTCGATACTGAATTGATTCAGGAGGGATAGTAGGCGTAGGCGTAGGGCTTGTACCTGGTATGTTCGGTGAAGGAGCCGTACTAGCATCGGTACCAGGTACCACCAGAAGCAGATGATAAAGACGCAGACGCGGGCTCGAATGGGGGAATTCCGAGGGTAGACTTTGTGGCGATAGTAACGTTAAGTGTGACAGTACAAGGACGAGGAATGGTTGATGGTAAGCCAGGTGGTAGCGTGTCCCTCGTATCCCTAGCCATGTTTGTAGAAGCAAGGGTAGAGCGGATGCAGAGGTAGGGGTAGAAGCGAGAGATAGTAGGAAAGATCAAAAATATCTTGGAGCGCATAAACGCTGATCTAAACGAGATAATTGTGTTTGGTAGTCTTGAATGTAGCCCGGGTACTCCGGAATCTCGTCGATTTTCTTAGTCTATATTATATGATATATCAGACAGAGAAAAAACTCGAGCAAAAGGTTGGAAAGAGGAAGAGATAGAAGGCTATGTATACATACCTGGTTGCGTAGGACGGGCGTGTAGGGCAATCGTCTGAGTAAACGTCTGTGTGGTGAGCAAACGGTCGGTCCAATTAGTAGCGATTCCATCTGTATTGAGTCGAACAAATTCACCAGCGTTACGTGCAGATGTCACCGTCCATGAGAGCGCGAGAAGCAACGCGAAAGAGACTTATATTCCTCCCATATATTTACGAAAGCCTATCAAGTCCTTTAACGAAGAGGTCGACGGAAAAAAACGGAGACGATGCATGAGATGCGAAATTCTTTTGAAACGTCGATTTCTATGAATGCTGACTAGGGCGGCTGTGTTAGTGGGGAGGAGAGGATAGATAACACTTGAAAACTCACCATTGAAGACGACGCAGTGACAGACAGAGCACAAAGCAACAATGACCACCAACTATTTCCTCGAAGGTGTACGTCCTTGAGGTGCTCTTCAGTTGACAAAGTCCTCTTCCTCCGAGTCTTGGATCGCCTTCACTTCAGAAGAGACTTCGTCACGCTTCTGAGCCATCCACTTGCGAAGTCGGCGAGATCTGGGTCTCGAGGTTCATGCTGTCAGGGTTGTCAGGTAGGTTGGATACCACTATTGAGGAAATAGCATGCTCGAGTCTCAGATGATGCGGACATGCAAGGAGGCGTTAAGTAGAAAAGTCAAGCCCATCTTCCTCTGAACGAGTTTTAAACTAGTGAATTTCGGAATTTATAAGCAAGAAGCCAGGTGAGACGTTTCGAGTTTGGCGTAGATAAAATTGTTCAGGAGACCAGTATCGAGGATTTCTGTCCCGTTCAGTACCGAGCTCTGAACATGGAGGACGGGAACAGCAGTGCAAGTGCATGATGACTAAGCACTAAGCGCCAGGCTTTTGTTTTGCCGCCCATTCAACTGGCGCCACTGAGGACTTCCTCAAATGTGAAACAAGATTTTATGGGTATAAAGAGCTTGAATCATTTCTAGTCTGTAGTACTCTTTTCTCACCTTTATCAACGAATAGGAGGGTCGAATATGGGTCGAGCGTCGCCACTAGCAACTGGGCCAGTACAAACAGATCTGGAAGCATGAACAGAAATTGTGACGGTCGTAGCGGAGAGACGGTAGAGCAAAAACAATACAGGACCACAAAGAACAACAAAGCAATGGTGTACGTGTACAGTGTATTAGTAAGATATCCAACAGATGAAGAACGAAAGCTTGATGACATAGAGCAAGAAACATACAGAAAAGAACGAGGTCCAACCAAGAAGAAAACAAATAGAAAAGATCAGGTGTATTCAACCCACTTCGTATATTTGTAATTTTGCCCCCACTTCTCAACCTTGAAAAGCTTGTGACAACGGCAGTGGTGGCCGATTTTGACGAGCAGCATCACGACTCCTCAGGACGATACCACACATCGTCCTCTTTGTCATCTCCCCATCTAGTAACCACTACGGGTTGTCCAACAGCATCAGGGTGTTCTGAAACTTGAGGGGCAGCTATAAACGCTGGCCTCCACCCTTTCGTTACCGTAGCCGGAGTCCAGTCTGAGTGGAAATGACTCTCACTTCCACTGCCACCACCCGACCCGGAACCAGTAGGGGAAGTTGCAAATCCAGCACCTGAGTCACCTGCCCACCCACTCAGAGTGCTATATGACGACGAAGGCACCACACGTTGTAGCTGTCCCGCTTCGCCGATGTCCTCTTGCAAATATGGGTCCCGTATGACCGCCAAGAGTCCCTGCCGGCCCTCCGAAGCGGGTGTCCAATGCACCATCTGCGAGCCATCCGAAAGGTTGGGTGAGTCATTCATTTGACCCACATGAGAGAAGGGCTGTCACAAATGGAACAATTTTCAGAATCAATTCTTCCTGAAGGAAAACAACAAAGCCAAGCAAACATACCTGAGAAGCATCCTCCACGATATATCCCATTTCGTTTGTATTGGTATTCATCAACGTATCGAATGGAACGTTTGTCTCCCTCCCCTCTTTCTGACCTTCCTCCCTGATGACCACGCCGTGCCGTATTCTCTCTGATAGATCGACATGAGAGTGCGTAACACCAGTACCAGGGACTACGATCATATCGCCCTGAGATAGAGACCAATACTCCGTATTACCCCCATCCTCACGTTCATCTGCTTCCTTATTGGAGCGAACATCCAAATTCCGCTGAACAGAATCCCTTCTATCAGCCTCGACTGCTTGCCACGTCACTTGCGTACCATGACCATCCCGGCCACCAGCGCCATTATTAACATCCACTTCGCTGGTGATACTTCCCTCCCCACTTATTCCCATCTCTTGCGTAACGTTAACGCTAACAGCCCCAGCACTGCCTTCACTGAAATGCCCACCCCCACCCATCATCTCCTCCTGCCACGTAAGGGTCCTCCTATGCCCAAACTCCCTTCTTAGTGACCTCGAAGAAGGCAAGGACGAGACCGGCAGTGCAATAGACCCACGTCTCGCATATATCGGATTCAAGCTCCTTGATGCCATTTGAGCGTGTACGAGACCTCCTTCTGGAGCTGAAGCCGGTAAAGGCGAAGGTGAGAACGGACGTAGCAAGTGTTGTCGATGATGCGGACGTGAGTGCGAATGTGAGGGAGGGGAAGAGGCTTGTTGTTCGGGAAGCGCCAACAAATGTTGCCTCGGTGTCATATCGAACTGTTGGGGATAATCTATCGGCATACGTATATCCTGTTGGGGAGATACAGGTCCAGGAGACGGCGAAGAAGATGTCGATGTTGTCCCTGCCTCTCTTTCTGTTGATACGACTGACGACGTATGATCCCTCGCTCCGGAACCAGACTGAGCAGCGGCGCTAGACATTGATATGGCATGCGAAGACCTTGTCCTACCATGGGCATGCCTCTCYACCAACGCACTCCTGCCCCCGAACCCACCCCCACCCCCMACGGAATGCCCCCTCGCACGTAGATGCATATCTCTGTCCACCTGACTTGGACCTTGCGCATACCCATACGAATGTGATTGGTCCGATAAAGGGTACGAGTATTGCCTATTCCAGTTCGACGCAGGATTGACATGTCCGTGCCCATGAACACTAACGCTCGACCCTGAACTGGACGCAGACAGCGGAGACAACGGCGAAGACACCAACGGCGAATGCGGCTGAGTGGATACATGGTGAGCTTGATGACGCTTCATTTGAGCCTGTCCAGAACTAGAACCAGAACTTGAAGCAGAACTCGGTGGGGGTGGAGGCCACGATGACCTCGCCTCTGATGACATGGAGAGTGGCATAACAATATCGCCACGCAAATCCCACTCCGAGTCATTACCACCGCCAGTACTAGGATCTCTAGCGACCAATTCAGAACCATATTCCCCTTCGACGCCTACACCTGTGCCCACATCACTACCGGGCCGAAACACGTCTCTTTCACTAGGAGCAGCAACAGTCGAGGTAGAGAAAGAATGCGATTGTGTTGGAAAGGAGGCAGAAGTACCAGCCTGAGGAGCAGCTCCAACGGTGGTAGTTGGTGCTGACGATGCTTCGTTCGTTATCCTAGCCTGAATCACCAGTCTCTCCCCCTCTCCCTGTCCATCCATCTCAATTTCCATCTCGCCAATAATTCCGATACCCATCGCACTCGCCCCGCCTCTGCCTCCAGTTTCACCTGCTGCACCCGATTCCCCATCCACATCCATACCCTCTTCTCCCTCTCCTTGCATATGTGTATACGCGTAAGGATACGGCACCCTGGACCCAGACGCAGGCTCCGACAACGATCTCTTGAACATATGCGTAAGCGGTACGTTCCCAACCGATATCACCCCCGACATCGGATTTCGAGGCTGGGGTGGTATGTCAAGGGGTGTCAACGGTGGTCCGCGGTCATATTCGCGCATATGAGCATACTCATAGTCATCCCTTGTGCCAACATTCTCCTCGGCGTCTCGTGGGGACACTGTGGGGCTAACACGCATGGGACTAAATATGAACGCCCTTTCACTTTCTTCGAGTGGGAATGACCAATCGCCACCAGCTCGACCTCGTTCAGTTTCAGTATCTGTGTCCGTGTCTGTGTCCGGAGGAAGGTGAGTAATAAGAACGGTGGTAGTGGTGGTGGGGGCATTGAAAACACTTTCAATAGCCGTGTCAAGACCGCGAGGTCCATCCTCTTGGCTCCCTGCATCCTCGACACCTGTATTCTTGACGGATTCCGATTCCTTGTCTTTCTCGCTGTCTCGTCCTCTAACACGACTTTCCTTTTTCCTCTTCCCATCGTCATCATCACCTCGTCCTCTCCTCAAACTCCTACTCCTACTCCCCTTCCGCTTCTTCGTTCTTTCCGTTTCCGTTTCTGTCTCCATCTCGCCACCCTCAGGCGCGCGTTCTCCTCCTCTACCCATATTCATACCCTCTTCTTTACTCCTCTCAATCTCTTTCTCCCCGAGCTCGGCATCACCCTCAACTTGCCTCCCCGCCCTAATCCCCATCTTCCGCGCGCGCTCCTTCTTCTCCCTAGCCGCCTCCCGCCTAGCCCTCTTCTCCTCCTCCTTAGCTCTCTTCTTCTCGTCTCTCTCCCACTCCTCGACAGCCTGCTCTAGCTCAACGCCTTCCTTCCCTTGCATAAGAAACATCGCGATAGTTCGAATACGTCTATCCGATGCGTTCGCGTTGGCGCTAGCGCTAGCGCCACCTTCGTTCTTCGTTTCTTTCCCTCCGTGACTAGAGGGAATTGAAGAAGGGAATGTCAAAGGGTTTATACGCGCCATCGATGTAGACGTAGACATGGGCGAGACATCATCTCCCGCGCCGTCCCCGTCTAGCCCCTTCTTCGGGATGACCGCCATCTTCCGCGTCACATCTTTATTTTGATCATGATGTTGATCTCCGTCTTCTTTTTGACGCCGCTTCTCTACTTCCCCGTCGGCATCCGCATCTCCACCCGCCTCCGAATCTGCATCAGCAGCGTTGGCTTCATTTTCAGCCGCAGCATCAGTTTTGGCACTAGGTGACGTCTTCTCTTTCGTATAAACACCCTCATCTTCACCATCGCCGTCGATAGTAAACCCTCCGCCCATACCCTGACCCTGAATTTTACCCTGACCCTGGCCTAGACTCGACACGTCACTAGAACCCCTCCCGCTCCCGCTCCTGAGGCTCGTTCCCTTTCCTATTGTCCTCGTGCTTCGAAGGTGATAACGACTAGATCCAGAAGGCGTAGGTCCGATACCTAGGATATTGGATGACGAAATCGTGCCAGTATCGGCAGCAGTACCACCGGCAGAAGACGACGCAAAGGCGGTCTCGAACGGTGGTACGTCGAGGGTAGACCTCGTGGCAGAACCAGAGGTAGAAGCGAATCCAGAGGTAGAAGCAGACGTAGAAGCGGGAGATGGTAGGACAATAGTAGGTCCTTTCCTCGGGAGTGGTTTCCTTGAACTTGGGGGCGTAATTGTATCTGTAGCTGGGGGTACGTGTACATCCTCAACTCTCTCTTTCCCTTTCCCCTTCCCTTCATACCCTCCGGCTTGTACTTGTTCTCGTTCCTCTTCACCCTCGGCCTCACCTTCATCCCCACCCCCGTCTTTTGTCTTCAACCTCCCTTTCCTCCCATCACCACGATTCCTCCCTCTTCCCCTCCCTCTTCCTCGCCCCCTCCTAGTCCCTTCATTCATCAAAAACCCTCCACCTCGTCCTCTCCGTGCAGCATTCGCACCGGGACTGAATCTCCAATCAGGATATTGCCTCCTATGTTCTGCCTGTGCGATTTGTGCTTTCACTTCCCACTCAGCACGTTCTTCCGGTGGGAGATTACGCCAGTACATTCCTAAATGAAACGTGTAACGTGGAAATGTAGATATACGCAAATAAACTTCGAGTAATGGAAAACGTACCTATAATTTTACTGAGAGTACTATGATTACCCTCAATCTTGTTAGAAATCTTCTGCGAGCGTATGAACGCTGATCTGAACAAAATAAACGCGTTCGGCGGCCTTGGAATGTATCCCGAGTCTTCTACACCTCCTCCTGCGATATACCTCGTACGTCCTCTCGGAGCACTAGCTAAATCATTCGACAGATTCATCGTGAATTCTGAATATGGTTGTTCGTGAGCTGGCATAGGCGAAGGCGAGTTGGACATCGTAGCAGACGCAGTGGGTGAGACGCTCGTGAATGGGGATAGCGCTGAGCTTGTTCCAGGTGCGAGAAGAGCAGTAGTAGAAGTAGAGGACGTATCTTCCGGCATGAGACTCATGTCAGAAGATAGAAAGGTATAAGTCATGGACGTCGATGGATTCTCGACGAGTGGTGGTAAATCCTCTTCATCCATAATATCCTCTCCATTTTCACCTATATTTCCTTCCCAGACTTGCGCTCTCTCGTCCATCGTCGTTCAATGAGCCTGCAGGAAGAGAAGAAAGAAAGATCGCTCTTCCTCTCGTCAACGTTGTATGAAGGACGCGGGCACGCGTACACAGACATTGTGCCCATCTATTGTCGTCGTTTCCTTTATGGACGAACAAGGCAAGCGTTTCTATGATTACCCCGTTAAGCAATGTTGATCAAAACCTGCAGCCAGTCTCGTGGGTCCCGCTAACTTGGTGCAAGCACCAAATCTTAAGTAACTCCGCGTTGGAATCGCTTTGGCATTGAAGACAAAAACAAAGGGAATACTCGTTCGAGCTATTCGACACCATTTGGGGGACAGGACTCAGAAGATTAGCCTTTGTAAGGGTATCTCCTCTTCTCTGGAGCTTGGTCTCTAGATTTCGGATAAATTGAATGTACCAACTTTGTACCAACTTTCTCACCGACCCAAGGAACGAACGTATAGTGTTCGTTGAATCATCTGCAAAGACTCGGACTCGTCTCCTCGCCATTTGTACATCCGGGGAGTATCCGTCAATGAGTCAGTTTGATGAGTGCCTACCTCGTGCCTCGTAAGTATTACTAGTACTTACATACTCTTACGGTCAGGCTCTCACGTCAGGGGTCAGGTCAGGCAGTATGTACTTTCGTGTTGATCTTTGCATGCTTTTCTTACCACGTCCACCAGTGGCCAGTGCTCAGCACTCAGTTTTCTCCCCGAGCTACTAACACATTGCTTCGAGTTCATATTCTCACTGCAACCCAAATTCTACATCTCCCGACTATCCCTTTCCTATCCGCCTTGACGACATCACTGAATGGCACGGTCATATCTCACGCCACTCATGCCTCAAAGAACAAACTACATTCCAAATTGGTCGATACTATTGACGTATTCAAACATCATGCACCCAGTGCATGTACATACACGTGTACTATATTTCATCGGATCCAGTCTGCGATCTTCATTGATTTCATTTTGTGTAGTTCTACACATGACACTTCACAACTGATGTATGAACTCATTAATGCTGACACTCTTAGAGATCTTGACTCTCTGTTTTATACATTTATACCTACTATGTATTCTCATGTTCAATGTCAACAGCAGCACCCTAATGATGATCATGATATCCCATTCAAATATGGACAAGTACAAATCTACAAATAATCCAACCCATTAGCTATGACACATGTACCCCACATGGTTCTAGGTATAAGCAAATCCTACTTTTCATTCTATGTCCTCTCACCTCAAGCTTTCAAGCTTCTAGCAAGTTTCTGTACTTCCTCTATGCAGACTTCTTTAAATGTGAATCCAGTGTTTCTTGTGTATTTAATCCTTTATATCACCTATGATAACTAGCATGAAAGGATACCTACTGCTAAAGTGTCTGTGTGACTTTACATCACTGAAAATACATGACAATGATTCTAAAGAGGATATACATCTTACTGTATTGTCAAGGCCTAGCCACTTGCATCAGGAAAAAGGCCCCTGTCCCAATGGTGTCCTAAGGATATCTGCAAGATAGCCTGAGGACATCTTAGGAGGCCTAGGAGTCTTAGGAGTCTTAGGAATCTTAGGACATTTTCAAGAACATAGACCTACGCCTTAGAGACCTAGGACTCCTAAGACTCCCTAGGACACCCCCAGGATGGCCCAGGACAGCCTCAGGACAGCCCAGGACAGTGAGGACTATCCTAGGTATCCTAAGTATCCTAGGACACTAAGGATAGTCTCTAGTATCCTCAGTCTCCTAGGATAGTCCCCACTGTCCTAGGATGTCCTGGGCTGTCCTGAGACTGTCCTGGGCTGTCCTGGGGGTGTCCTAGGGAGTCTTAGGAGTCTTAGGTCTCTAAGGTGTAGGTCTATGTTCTTGAAAATGTCTTAAGACTCCTAAGACTCCTAAGACTCCTAGGCCTCCTAGGCCTCCTAAGATGTCCTCAGGCTATCTCAGGCTATCTTGTAGATATCCTCAAGACACCATTGGGACAGGGCCTTTTTCCTGATGCTGGAACTGCTCTTCAAGCAGCTGCATGTAGTAGAGGAAATGAGGCAGTTGTGAAGCTGCTTCTGGAATCAGGTGCAGATGTCAGTGCTCAGGATGGTCAA
The DNA here is from genome assembly GCA_003987895.1 of Neonothopanus nambi. Lineage (NCBI taxonomy): Eukaryota > Fungi > Basidiomycota > Agaricomycetes > Agaricales > Omphalotaceae > Neonothopanus > Neonothopanus nambi. The sequence goes on along the minus strand of RCHF01003925.1, from coordinate 8,187 downwards.
TATGGAACTGCTCTGCAAGCAGCTGCATATAGAGAGAATGTAGCAGTTGTGAAGCTGTTTCTGGAATCAGGTGCAGATGTCAATGCTCAGGGTGGTCCATATGGAAATGCACTCCAAGCAGCTGCATATAGAGAGAATGAGGCAGTTGTAAAGCTGCTTCTGGCCATCAGGAAAAACACCCTGTCCCAATGGTGTCTTGAGGATATCTGCAAGATAGCTTAAGGACATCTTTAGGAGGCCTAGGAGTCTTAGGAGTCTTAGGAGTCTTAGGACATTTTCAAGAACATAGACCTATGCCTTAGAGACCTAAGACTCCTAAGACTCCCTAGGACAGCCTCAGGACAGCCTCAGGACAGCCTCAGGACAGCCTCAGGACAGCCTCAGGACAGCCTCAGGACAGCCCAGGACAGCCTCAGGACATCCTAGGACAGTGGGACTATCCTAGGTATCCTAGGGCACTAAGGATAGTCTCCAGTATCCTCAGTCTCCTAGGATAGTCCCCACTGTCCTAGAATGTCCTAAGGCTGTCCTGGGCTGTCCTGAGGCTGTCCTGAGGCTGTCCTAGGGAGTCTTAGGAGTCTTAGGTCTCTAAGATGTAGGTCTATGTTCTTGAAAATGTCCTAAGACTTCTAAGACTCCTAAGACTCCTAGGCCTCCTAAAGATGTCCTTAAGCTATCTTGTTGATATCCTCAAGACACCATTGGGACAGGGGTGTTTTTCCTGATGCATATTGACCACCCTGAGCATTGACATCTGCACCTGATTCCAGAAGCAGCTTCACAACTGCCTCATTCTCTCTATATGCAGCTGCTTGGAGTGCATTTCTATATTCACCACCTTGAGCATTGACATCTGCATCTGATTCCAGAAGCAGCTTCACAACTGCCTCATTTCCTCTACTACATGCAGCTGCTTGAAGAGCAGTTCCATATTGACCACCCTGAGCATTGACATCTGCACCTGATTCCAGAAGCAGCTTCACAACTGTTTTCTTTCCTCTATATGCAGCTACTTGGAGTGCAGTTCCATATCTACCTCTCCTAGCATTTATCCTTGCTCCCTTTTTTAATATGTTCACTAACACATTGTGTAACCCACTTTGAGCTGCATAGTACAATGGTGTTGCAATTTCATTCTGACATTAGCCAGTCATGAATTCTCCATTCCTGGTCCGGTCAGCTAATTCTTAACCAGTACAACAACCATGATTCATCCAGCACCCTCAGACTTAGGTCTACTGTAGTTAGGTTCATTGGGTGAAGTGTCTCTGCATGTCTCATCCAGAACTCTGCAGCATATTCTGCAAGTGGAAAAGCCAATAGAGATCTACTTGATTGCTGCTCCAATTGACTATCCATTTCTTTGCAGTAGTGCAAAAGATAGATGATACAGGTCTGTATGATAACTTCATGTGGAGCCTGAATGCTTTTAGAGACTGAGTGAGACACTGTAATGTAATTACAGATCAAGAACTCCTTCACAGAATGATGTGCTAACTGGACTATCTCCTCTGAATTTACAGTCACTAAGACTGATCCAACTATCTTGTGGATCTTCTGAGCAAGATCCTGAGTTCTGTTCTCTGGCTCAAACATTTGTCTCTTGAGGTCAATTGCTAGAATATCCTGACATTCCTCCACAGACAATGGCTGAAATGAGAATGTCAACCATTGAAGAAGTAAATTTGCATCCTTTTTGTTAAAACGACTAATTTTTCTGAGTTGCTCATGATATGTCACCTTCAAAGACTCTGGGAGGCTTTTTAGGGCCTCTCTTACTGCTTGTCTTGTTCCACAGTCATTCTCAAGTGTGGTCAGCTGACAATCAATCCAGCAAAATCTAATCAAGTCAGCATTCAACATATCAGCTATAGAGCCTAAAGGCAACTCACTGTCCATCTGCTTTGGCTAGTAACTCTTCTTTGATTTCTTTTTCAAGGCTAATATCTCCCTGCACTACTGTTAGCCCCTTGACTGCAGTGTTCAGATAAGTGCTGATGTCAGAGTTAACATTCTCTGGTTCCAAAAAAATGGCTTCATCTCCTTGTCCAGTGCCTATGGGATGGCTACTAATGAGTATATGGACCCTTCCCAGATTAAGCAGTTTCTGTATCAGTGACATAATCACTTCCTTCTCTCTTTCTTTGCATTCATCCAAGGCATCAATAATGATGTAGATATCTACCCCAGATTGCACAGAGCCAAGTAAACTACTAAGAATATCCACAAGATCTTGGATAGATAATTCTTGAATAGCACTGTCTCTGTGCTGCTGATATAGATCCTGTAGCTTTGATGGAATTTGATGGAAGGACATAAGCAAATGAGCTACCAAGGTTGATAGGAGGGCCTGATGAGTTTGCTTTGATTCATCACATGAATCAAAATAGTAAAAAAGAACAATTTTCTTTCAGAGATCTCTTTGAGAACTTCATCAATGATCCTTGTGCTGCAAAGCTATCAGTTTCAACTAGGATATATTGTAGCTAGTCAGCCATTCTTACCATAGGAATGTCTTCCCAGAACCAGCTACACAGATGTCAGCAAGTGCCAGCTAGTGTAATATAGAGCTGCATCTTTTCCTTGCAATCATAGGGATCCCCCATTCTTCTTCCAATGAATGAACCTGGCATTAGCAAAGAGCCATATGCCTGTTCCTTCCTGCATTCTATCTCTTGCAATACAGAAATTGGTAGCTGGGTTTGGTGCTTTCAGCCATTTCAAAATTTCAGATTTAGTGTCAGTGGCTATAGTATACCAGTATGTTGACCCTACTTATTCTATGATAGCAGTTAGCTCACTTACAGTTAATTATGATATAATGAATATCATGCCCAGCAGTTAGAATATGACTATTGTTGATGGTGGTTTTTGAGCTGTGTTTGAATAGCTCTAGCCTAGATACCAATAGAAGCACATTGTATAGATGCCAATATCTTATACTAACACTACACACCTGGTTCCACCAGAGTTACTACTGGCCATTGTACAGTATGTGTGAATAGATTCTGTGAGACTCTTCTTTGGATGGATGGTAAGGGACTTTGAAATAGAGCTATATAGAGCTATGTACTCACTCTACCTTTCACAGCTAGCTGAAAAAAAAACAATATATGGGTGATGAGATGGTGAGAAAGAAAGAAAGAGTTGTTTTCGTGACTGTGTGGATGGAGCTGTCGACCCCAATAGCATTCGGTGTTGTCCGGATATTCATACCAAATCCTCGGGTCTAACCACATGTTTTAACTTTTACTTAATGCTTCCGATAAACAGCACTGAAAATGATATCATTAGCGCCAAATGATAAGCACTTTGGTTCTCTGCGGGTTCTCTGATACTTGCATATGACTTTTGCCTGGGTTGCGAACCCATAACTGATATGTTGACTGCATCCCTCTTTCCACTTTGTCCCTCTGAGCACAGCACCCGTCAATAAGACCAATCAACAGTTATAATGCTCCAACTCAACCATGACCAGCACATCTTCAATCTCCGATAATAGGCGCCTTCTTGTACTTTAAGCTCCTTAGCATCACATTACATTCCTCCTCGTTCAATATCAAACCATATGCATCCTTCAAGGTTATTCCATCTCACTAGAACTCATGCCAAAATCCGTCCATACAAGCAGTCAGAAAGCTTTCAGATGGCTAGGCTATACAAGGCTCAGCTCGCCTCAGTTCAGTCCTCACAGCTTTCACACTATCTAGTAGTGCATATCATGATCGATCTTCCTACGACCGCCGTGATCATCCCTCTATCTCCACAATCAGTCATGCATATCGCAAAGTGGAAACTGTGTGTTACATCTCCAAGATCACCTGAAGTGAAGCGGGCTCAGTATATGTCTCCATCGAGACCGATGTCCTTCGACCGCGTTGGCCGGAGCTCACGTTGAACTCATCGATGGTGATATACGGCACTGACAGCTTGAATGGCACTGTGTCTGGTGACTTCTCGTAGTTCTATGTATCTTCCATGTACTCAAGCCGGGGATCTCGTGCTGGTATAGTAAGGTCACGATCATATCTCAGGCTATTCATGTGAAACTTAAGGTGTGCAACCTATACAACACACAGAGATTATCAACAGAATAGCATCAGATTGATCAGTGTCAATACAACTTTGAACCTGCTTCGAACAAGTGAAGGGCTATTCACAACATGCTCCGAGAAACGTACTATTCAATACGCGACCCCGTGCTGCGGCATACCATCAGGAAATAGTTGCTCGAACAAGTCGGGGTAATGGCGCGCGCCAACATCTGGGTGACTCCTACAGACATTCAAAGCCCTGAAACCACGAAGAGGGGAAGCAACATACTTAATTCGTCCGATCAAGTAAACCTTTCCTGCAGGTTCATGAGTGTACTCGGTGAAATTGATCGCTATCTATGTGTTAGAGAACGCATGATAAATCTCAAAAAAAATCTTACATTCCGTCGCTGCAAGAGTACCTCTCTCATCGCGCAGCCTAAGGACTTCAGGAGGCACTGTATATCAATTAGCTGGCTAGGGACAGTTTGTAGATTGAGGATATAGGTCACGTACGCTCAAGCAGATTATCTTCCAGCTGAATGCCAAGATTCATTCCGCTGTAGAAGAAAGGAACCGAGTAGCGAGGAGTATCGGAGTCAGGTGGAGGCGCAAGGACTTGATGGGAGGTAGCTCTAGCAACGCCTTGCGTGACATATTCAAGCGCTGGACATCGAAATTTGTTTGAGCTGCAGAGAATACGACAGGATATAACATACATTTTCCAAAATTGATCTGTATCGCTACATTTAGCACGGGCCATTCAAGGAATAAAATGCAACACACCACGAATGTTCCTGCCTTGGGTGGTATATCAATCCATTCACCATCTAGGTTCTGCGCTTGAAGTCCTCGATGGTCTGAGGCTTGCAGAAGCTATTTCCCATGCATCGAATTTAGAAAAAGATCAGACCACGTGAATTTGAGTCTTACGATTGTCAGAAAACCCGAATCATAGTGAGGCCCAACTCCTTGTTGTGATTTTGACTGTACAGGATACTGAACAATCTTGCTGAGCTGCATGAGACCCTCCGAGTCATAGAATCGGGTCAGCGCATCGGAGGAAAGACCAAGGGCCTCAGCCATCAGCTGTGCAAACTCAATCGCAAGGTCGTGTAATTGAGTTAGGTATGTCTCCATCGTGCGTCTGAATCCAGGAAGTATACGTTCATCAGGATACTGAAATCGGGCAGAGATGATCAGGCTGACTCCATGAAAGTGAAGCACAACCTCGTACCTGAGAAGGACCATAGATATTCCAATACTCCGGATCGCCTGTCTTCCAACGAGATACACACGGAGTCCCAAAGTCGAATTGCTCCCTGAAGTCAGTCGCTCCTTTGGTCAATTCGGCACCCAGCCTGGAGTATCCGAGAAAGTGAGGTGAATTCGCCATCCGCAGGTTGTCCTTCTCATCTTGCGATAGAGCAAACAGTCGAGGGATGTATGATTTGAGCTCGTCGATCAGCTTCTCGTCTACCGGTGTATTTGATAGATACAAGAATCCGACGTTGATGAGGGCATTCCTGAGCTGTGCGATGAACTGGGGTCGATTTTGTGGATCTCTGGCCAGCGTCAGGTCGAGGGTTGGGATGGATTCGAAATCAGCTGTTCCTTTCATCTTGGAGTTCGATAGTCCGTCTTCTGGAGATGAGTGGAAGGAAGAGAGGAGCGCGTGTAGTATAACGTCGAGATGACGCGATATATTGATGTCTTATTCATTATCCTTCGGGGTCTTCGAATCCAAGCTGAATGATTGGACCTTTTAGATAGGGCACACGTAAACGATACACAGTATAATTCAGCACAATGAGCTCACCATTATCAGAAATCATATTCGCAGCCGCGCACCAGGCAAAAAACTCGTGCCACCCACGCCTATCGAATTCTTCCAAGTGGTTTTATAATCGGAAAGACCGAGACTCTATCACGAAAACAAACTACAGTCGCTACTCGAAAGATCTTGCGTTTTTTTTTATCAACAGCAAATGACATTTGGGTTCGCGAGTTTGGAGACCATATTGTGAGAGAACAACTGACGCCGAGCGCTGGCGTCTGACGTCTACCCGCTGAAGCGACAGTATTAAGTAAGTCCGAACCTCTCCCGATCACGTGCATCGCTCTTATCGGCCGTCGGACGCTTCTATAGCACCACTTACCAGTCGCACCTGGGACCGACCGAATATCCTCTTCCTCGACTTAGCACTGGTGCCTATCACATCCATCTCGAGTCTTTTCATGCCTTTTATTCACTGATGTTACATCCACCAGCTAGACTAGAGTCACCCATCGACTCCCCGGAGTGTCCTCGCCCACAATCCCCGAAGAATCTTGAGCCTTTTGGTAGACATTGTCACGTATGAGTCGCGTATTACTATTACAGCTTGGGCATGCATTTCATGCACACACCACGTTACTTGTCCGGCCTTTCTACACCCATCATGTCTCATTTCCCTCGTACATGTACTGAGGTAGCGAAGACGAGTCGCAGAGTCAATTATACGGCAGAGGACTGCTCACGCTCCGAAGTTTTGAGCGCGGATAATAATGTGCGATTAGACGACGTCTTTAGTGAGTCAGGCAACTATACAGGGAGTTTAACGTTCAATGTGTAAATCCCCAACAGACATCATGCCAAATCAAGAATTAACATGTACATGGCGAGGTTCAACTTGCATGGGGCCAAAGTCAGTCTCTGTCGCCTCTAAGTCGAGAGGTACAGTAAACCTTGTACAAACCTCCTCTTTACAGGGAAATTCCATACTTAAGTTCGCAACGCGCACGAGCAGGTAAAGGAATACTTACCCATGGGGTTAGACATGACTGACTGATTAAATGGCTGTGGTCGGCTGGTCCTGGATATCGGAACGGCTGGCATATTCGTGTTTGCATTGACCACAGTACTCAAGTAGCCTTGGTACTGCTTGAGAACGACGAGATTTAACAGCACGGTGAGCGTGTATAGACGTCCCATTGTGTCAAACAGTATAATGAACGCTAGTAGAGACGTGAGAAATAAATAAGCAAGGGAAAAACCAGACTCTTTACCTGTGTTAGAGGTAACTAGCAGAATAAACATGAGGGACGTCGCAGATGAGGTAACCAAGCCACAAGCTAGCGTGTTCATCGAGATATGGCGAATGAAGCTAAAAAATTATTGTTGAGAATAGAGAGCTAAAATGCGTTCATGTGGTCCCTGGAATGGCATAAGTACACACCTTTTAGTACTTGCACGCGCCGTATGTAGCATTCGCAACTTGTAGATCAATATCAACGCGATGAATAAATCTGTCGAGGCGCAGGTCGCCGATGCTACACTATATTCCCATAAGAAACATAAACTCGAATGAATTCCAAGCCCCAACGAGCGAATATAAGCCAAAACGCACACAGCAGTAGTAATGGCAAACTTGGAGTTTTCAGGGTGAATGGCAATGTAAGCCGCTGAGTAGTATGCAAACACGATCTGTAAACCAATTATTCAGGGTTCAATAATTGCAGTGGATAAGGACATACATGTACAATAATCAGACATGTCATGATGGAAGTTATCACTCTGTTGCGAGAACTGTCAGGGGCAGTGAATCAGCTCTCCATTGACAGGCTACAGTGTTAGGCTTCAAATATATTCACATGGTCCAATACCGATGAGTATAGAATGTCTGCTCGATGACTGCTGAAGAGTAAGTGAGAATTAGTCTTGCAGGTAAAAGCCATGGAAGTTTGTTGGATGGAATCCCTGGATTTTTTTAATTATAAACAGACGAGTCGAATTGCGGAAAGCCAAGAGAAAGTTACCATGGAATTCAGCTACATGCTGTAGTCATGAAAGCAAGGGTTAGCTTAATATACGAAATAGAGCACAATTCACACACTAGATAGGCATTATAGCATATGACAGCAGAGCATGCAGAGTCTATACATAGGGACACCACCAAAAGCCATTGGAAGCGGGCAGAAGAACGGCGATGCAAGAAATAGTATATGCTGAGCGAAATTTCACAGCCGTAGAGGACAAGATTTATCCAAGAGGATATGAAGTGAAAGGGACTGCAGTGGTAGAACGCGTTGTGAGTGAAAACACAGACGAGTCTGAGAAAATAGCACCTTACATGGTTGATGGAGTCATAGATAATTATAGTTGTAAAAGAAT
>RCHF01003924.1:0-12762 GCA_003987895.1 Neonothopanus nambi | reverse complement strand
CGTACCACGGAGAACCACTCTACTATCGTGAAGACCAGCCAGGGATCAAAAAGTGGGAACGAGAAAACTGTAAACAAGAAAACTGCGAACGAGAAAGGCAATTCAGCAGCAGGCCAACCATTGCAAGTTCGTGAGGAAGGCCATACCCCGGCGCATAAACCAACGGATCCCTCTGCACAACCTGCACCCTCTAGCACCACACCTCCCTACAGTCCTCTTGCTCGTAGTCCTTCTCGTCCTCCCAGTCCAGTCCTATCACCCCATCCCAGCCCAGTACCTTCTCCTGCTGCAAGTTCGACACCCCTGCGACCTCCGAGCCCTGTTGTAGCTTCAACCTTGGAGAATTCGAATTCGAACGGCCGTTCTACAGGAGGTACGAAGCGTTCTAGAAAGGAGAAGGATGTTGAGGAGAATGCGGCAGATGGTACTCAGGAGAAAACGAGTAGAGGGAAGTGTCAGAAGACTGCGCGCGGGGAGAACAAAGCGGAGCCTCGTACCTCACAACGTAAGTGATTCTTGAGTGATGGTGGTTTTGATTCACTGACACCTTTAGCTACAGGTTCAAAGCGGCATACCGGGCCCTTGAAGAAAAGTCCGCTCGTCATAGATCTCGCAAAGCCACCACGGGCCTCTCCAGGTATGCCCGACTACGTTTGGGAGGCAGTTGTGATGATGAATAGTATCCATGACGTACCCTCATGGTGTGCCGCGGTATACAAGTGGATGGCATTCAAGCAGCAAGAGAATTTTGATCTGAAGGGCTCGTTGCCAGGTTTGAGACTCCGGCCTGCTGTCGTTGGTGACTGGATTCAAAGAGCACGCACTGTGGGATATGAGCCGAAGATCGATGGTCAACTTCATGGAAGAAAATTTTGCGAGTGGTATCGATTCGTCCAACCGCCGTGGAGGAAGCCTGACGACACCGGGAAGCTGCCTAGACCTGAGGAAGGAGATTGGGAAGCACTACGTCAGTCGGGAAAGAACGGATTACTCAATATATTGGCGGCGCTTTACTTCTGGGACATGGGAATTCAACAGATGGGGGAGAACGGCTTTCAAGAATCAGAGGCAAAGTCTAGCGCGAGGGAAAATTGGCTGTCGATGGTGGAAGACTTCGAGTACGTACTTGGACAGTTACTTAGCTGATAAAATAGTTTTGTATGGTTGTATTCACAACATTTAAAAATTTTCCTTTTTTTTGCATCTAAATGACTCAGACTTGGTATGAAAATGAGTATGAAAATAAGAAACGTTGTGCTATGTATCATATTCTGGGCTTAAAGACTTTTGTTGAACCTTCACGGAGGGTCACAGCATGACTATGGTGGACTTAGTATTTTCGTTGAGCTTTTACGGAGAGTCACGGCGTGAAAGTCCCCATATGGATACTCCCCGAGTGAGTGGAAACGTGCCAGGAAAAATAACAGGAACCATGCCGGAAAAATGCCAAAAAAAGCTGGGAACCACGCCAGAGAACGTGCCGGAACTTTATGCCGGAAAAATGCCAAAAAAAATACTGGGAACCACGCCAGAGAATGCGCTGGAATTTTACGCCGGAAAAATGCCAAAAAAAATGCCGGAATATGCCGGAAAAATGCCAAAAAATGCTGGAAACCACGCCAGAGCTGCCAAAAGGAAAATATATGGGGAAAAATCCCAAAAGGGAAAAGCTGAGATTACATTAAAATCAATTTGAAATAAAGGAATCTGAAAGCGGAAAAGTGGCTGTGCTACCATAAATAGGAGTGGTGCGCTATGGGGTATTGAGGATTACTAAGCATGCACCTGCACCTGCCATTTCAGGGGAGGAATTGCACTCCACCGTGATGTATCAAAAATAAAGGACTACTTTCCTTGCTGATATATAATTCTAGCTGTTATGGCTGCTCTACAAGGCCAGTCAAACCTTCACGCTGGATTCAGGGGGTGATATCTTCAACGAAGGACGCTCTCACGGCAACACTAAGTCAACCTCAAGTAACCCGTCGACCTCCACTACTCCCAACGCGTCGAAAGATCCTAATGCTTCAAATACCCCCTCCACACAGCCTCAGCCGTCATCCACGACTTCAGTGACGATTGCGAATTCATCATCACGAACGACAGAAGGTTCTAATGACTCTGTTCCCATGCCGGCCCCTGCTTGTGCGCCTTCCCCTCGTCTCAGCATTCCCCCCTCCCCTCGTCTCAGCGTGCCACCTTCGCCTTCCCCTCGTCTCAGTGTGCCCCCTTCCCCTTGTCTCAGTGTACCGCCATCTCCTTCTACCGCTGCTCCTAACACTTCTACCGCTGCTCCTACCACATCTCCATCTACTGCCGCTGCTACCAATTCTACCACTGCTCCTGCTACCACTGCTCCTACCACGTCTCCTTCTACCGCTCCTTCTACCGCTGCTCCTACCACTGAACCTATCACTCCTCCTACCGCTACTCTCGATGCTACTCCCAACGTCACCGTCAATGCTGTGAAAGGGGGAATGAGATCCAACAGGGGCAGAAAAGAGACTGGTGACAAGAGGTCCAAAAAACAGAGGCGGGATGATGTGGCGCTGAGTACGGTAGCTGGTGAGAAACAGAAGCGTGATGAAAACAAGGAAGAGTATGCGCCTAGGCGTCGCCGTGCAAAAGAGATGCAGGCAGAAGTAGCTACGCGAACCTCAGGTCGAGTTGCTGCACGCAAGCAGGCAGAATTCCCGCCGATAGATTTCTCGAAAGCGCCGAAGGCACCTGAGCCAAAGGTTACGGGCTGGGACATGAAGGGTATCGTCGCGATGTTCAATGAAATTCACGATGTTCCTGCATGGAGGGCCGCTGTACATAGGTGGATCGCATTCGAAAGTCGAAACACGGCAAGCAAGGGCCGTTTGTCCGCTTCAGGAAGGCCTCCGGTAGTTGGCGAGTGGATTGAGCGCGCGCGAGTGTGCTCGTACGAACCAGCCGTACTTGATGTCAAGAAGCTCGCTGACTACTTTCAAACCTGGTACGACGATATTCAACCTGAGTGGCGGGAGAGGGACGAGGATGGGAAGTTACTGCGGGAGCAGGGTGCAGACTGGGAGGAGCTTCGGGTAACGGGTAAGAACGGCGTCGTGAGCATTATGGCGGCCTTGTACTTCTGGGACATGGGACTCAACAGGATGGGTGAGGACGGTTTTCGACAGAAGGAAGCAAAACGAATGGTGTGGGAAGAATGGAATGAGATGGTGGAGGATTTTACTTACGTTTTGGACTGTCTTTTGCAGTAGTTAAACTTCGTTGTTCTCCTCTTTTTACTATGCAAACAAATTCTATTTCTGCCTTTTACTGTGCAAAAAAATGATATTGCCTTTGATATTTCACAGGATAAGTAATGTGAATGATGAAATAGATACAAAGTACTACAAACACGTGCTACGAACACAAAAGAGAACATGTCAAAGCACGAAATAACAATCGGTGTCAAAATTCGAAGTCCAAATGTCCAAAATAAGATTCTTTCAAGTCCAGCGGATGTTGCCGTTGCCAAAGAGATCACGGGACAAGGCCCCAGGTTCCAGAGGCTAGCCAGAAAGGGCAGGCAAAATTCGGATAAAGCCGAGAAAGCAGAAATTCGATATGGGTGTCTGAAAATAGTATTGGTCTAGACCAGTAGTATAGACCTGGCGGGATGTGGCTGTGTAAGGTGCGACGGAAGGTGCGGCGGCGCTGTGCCTGACGATGAGCAGCAGTGGCTGCCAGCAGGCAAAGCACCCTGGCCATTGTATGTATTAGGGGAAGGACCATTATCCATGCCGATGTATCACATAAAATGGACTATTAGCCTGTCTGATATATGTATCTAGCTGCTATGGCTGCTGAAAGGAATACACAAGTGGGACGAATGATAATCCCACCGCTCAAAGATGACGAATGGGATACTATTTTTGGCAAAAATCAGCCAACGACGGTTGAATTTACCATAGGTGACGAAGAACAACCTCTTACTGCATACGAAGTCGAGGAAGAGGAGCTGGGAAAAGTGTCGGGGTCTCAGTAGGAGACGGAGAGCCTCTGAGTCCCGAAGACGAATGCTCCGCTCGACTGCGGGCAGTCGAAGTAAAGGAGGGGGTAAACTACCTCCCTTCAACCTCAGACCTATCATTCATGCTACCAGTGTCCTTCGATATTGACACAAAAACCCACTACAATTCCTTAATCGACTCAGGAGCTTCGAAATCGTTCGTCGATGAGTCAATAGCCTTCAAACATCCCGAAAACATGCTGCCCTTGGAAAAACCAATCCATTTGACACTATTCGACAGCAAGGATACATCTGCAGGAGCAGTCACGCATCAATATACATCTCAAGTCTACTATGAGGACGGTACCACACATCCTATTCGCTTCCTAGTGACAAAACTACACCCTGCAGCACCAGTAGTACTTGGTTACTCATGGCTGCGAGAGCACAATCCGTCGATCGACTGGCAGAAGGCAATGTTAACATTCTCGACAGGTGCTCAGCTAAGAGCTATCGTCGTCGACACGTCTCAGCTACAAGCAATACGGCCAATAGCCAAAGAACTGCTGGACGTCGACAACTCTAGTCTAATAAATGATCAATCAACACCAGTTGACAACGCAGATAATACCATCCAACCTACTGTGTCAATTGAGGAAGAGGAAGATGATGAATCAGATGTCATTGGAGAATCTTTGGGTCTTGACGACCCCCTACTACTCTACATCAATGAATGGATCGATTCTATGAATGGGGAACCTCCGAACTCAAGTGACAACGACGACGACGAGGCTGAGGAACAATTGGAAGAGCTGCCGATGACGTCAGAATACCAATCGACATCAAATCACCACTCATCGCCAACTATCCCAAATTCGTCGATAACGTCAGAGGGACAACCAGCGCCTATGCCATTCCCGTCAACTTCGCCTAAGGACCAGTCGACGATAAATGACGACTCTAGGGACCTACTTTCATCGAAAGACATATCAGATGATGTTCCACGAGTGTTCATTACCACTCCTGAGGGTCAAACTTACCAGGTTAGGGGAATCGTCCCTATTCCTCCGTCGCCAAAGAGTCAAAATTCTTCGTCGATGAAACCTACTCGTAAGGGGAAGTCAAACTTTAAGACGAAATCTGTTCCTAAGGTGAAGAAAAAACCTCCTGACAAACCATCGCCAGCCCCACGCATCAGCATGGTCAACGCTGCCGCAATGGAACTGATAGCTTGAGAAGGCAACCCAGTGTTTGTAATGCACATATCTCCAGCAGGGAAGCCCGACAAATCGGTCAAACAAGGAGGTTTCGTGTCGGATCAGACGTCAACGAGTGCGAAATCAGCGGTCGACAATCCTGTCGACTTGTCCCCGACAGATCCTGACGCTCAGAAAAAGAAGGAACAGGAGTATTTGAGCCAGTTCGTTCCTAAGCAATATGCCGACTTCATGGATGTTTTCTCGCCTGGTGAAGCGAAGTCGCTACCGCCTCATCGACCATACAATCTTCGTATTGACATGGAGAACGATGCTATGCCACCCATTGGCAAGCTATACAATCTGTCAGAATTGGAGTTGAAGGTTCTGAAAGACTATATCGACGACATGCTGGGAAAAGGATTTATTCGAACGTTGAAATCGTCCGCAGGAGCTCCTGTCCTGTTTTCGAAGAAAAAAGATGGTAGTCTTCGACTGTGTGTCAACTATCGAGCACTAAATCGACTAACCATTAAGAATCGATATCCACTCCCGCTTGTCGGCAACCTTATAGACCAGTTACGTGAAGCTAAAGTCTATACAAAGATCGACTTGTGAGCTGGCTACAACAATATACGAATACATGAAGGCCATGAATGGAAAACAGCATTTCGAACTCGATATGGGGCGTTTGAATACCTCGTAATGCCATTCGGACTGACAAACGCACCATCTGCCTTCCAATTATTCATGAACGAAATTTTCCACGACATGGTCGACGTATGCGTGGTCATTTACCTTGACAATATTCTCATCTACTCCAAAAATGAAGAGGAACACGTCGACCACGTCCGTAAAGTGCTTGAACGACTATGGGAACATAACCTCCATGCTAAACCAGAGAAATCTGAGTTCCACAAAACCAGCGTCGAGTACCTGGGCGTTATTATTTCGCCTGATGGTATTGCTATGGACCCTTACAAGGTGCAGGTCATCAAAGATTGGCCTCCGCCTAAAACGGTCAAACAATTACAATCATTCCTAGGCTTCGCAAACTTTTACCGACGATTCATCGACAATTTTTCAGGCATAACGAAACCACTGACTCGACTGCTACAAAAGGGAGTGAAATTCGACTTTGATAATCCTGAATGCAAGAATGCTTTTCAAACTCTTCGAGATGCATTCACTGAGGCACCAATCCTATGCCATTTCGACCCTGGACTACCAATTATTGTCGAATCAGACGCCTCTGATGTTGCAATAGCATCGATCCTCAGTCAGATTGATCTGTCGACAAAGGAGATAAATCCCGTAGCCTATTATGCGCGCTCCATGTCACCTGCCGAGCTTAATTACAACATCTACGACAAAGAGCTCCTGGCAGTCGTCGAAAGCTTTAAACAATGGAGAGCATATCTTGAAGGAGCAAAATACACTGTGCAGGTCTACAGTGATCACAACAACCTTCAGCATTTCACAATGACGAAGAAACTTAGTCGACGACAAGCTCGATGGTCAGAATTCTTATCAGGGTTCGATTTCGTGATAAATTACAGACCAGGGATACTCGGTGCTAAACCTGACGCCCTGACGTGTCGACCGGATGTCTATCCTAAAAAGGGGGAGCTAAAGGCCCTTAACCAGAAGGTCCTCCTCTGTCCAGAGCAGCTAATGGCCAATTTTTTGCTCAACGAAAACCTCCTCCTCTCCCAAATTCGCAAGTCGGCGAAAGATAAATACTGGTCGACAGCCCTGAAGAAGATAAAAAGCACTAACAAGGAAGGCTTTTCCATTGTCGACGACCTTCTTTACTGTCGA
Source organism: Neonothopanus nambi (assembly GCA_003987895.1). NCBI lineage: Eukaryota > Fungi > Basidiomycota > Agaricomycetes > Agaricales > Omphalotaceae > Neonothopanus > Neonothopanus nambi. The sequence goes on along the minus strand of RCHF01003924.1, from coordinate 5,766 downwards.
CAGCGCATATATGTCCCTGATTCTGATGACCTGCATATGGAAATCATTAAATCTCACCATAACCATAAGCTTCGAGGGCATCCCGGCATCCGGAAGACGACCCAGCTCATCTCTAGGATGTTCTTCTGGCCTGGACTGAATAAGGACGTCACACGATATGTGCGGACCTGTTCCGAGTGCATCCGAGCCAAGGATATTTGTCGAAAACCTTTTGGACTACTGAAACCACTCCCTATCAGTGAAAGACCAGCCTGTGCTGCTACCATTACATATCATGTACAGTACTTACCATTGAGCCCTCATAGATCCCAGACGGGTATTACCAGTCACCTACGGTAGTTACCAGTCACTGTCCAAATTAGTTTACCATTGCTCGTCGGTTCTTACCATTTCAACCCATATTTGGTAGGTGATGTCACGTGACTTGCTCACTCACCTCCTGCTGTCGTCGCCGTACTTCGGCAACCAGTACTTGCCGTTCACAAATATTTTCTGACCGAAACTAGGCGCAACCATACAAAATATTAGTGTAACCTTGTAGAATCGAACCCACAACCTTTACCTTATCCTAGGTTCTAGTCGAGAGTCCCTTTACCACTAGGCCATATGTATATATCTACAGTAGAACACGTAGTGTATATACTGTGTCCCCTAGGTTCACATTTAAACAAAATAATCTTATCACTGGTAATTACTGTTGTTCATTGATCATAATGCACGCACAAAAAACGTATAAAAGGCGCCGTATATTTGAGTATAACAAGATCAGTACTACGACAAGATGGGGAAATAAGAGCAGTGGAATGTAATCAAGAGCTGCGCCGAAGCTGGTCGAAAGCGTACAGGACATCCATCATAGCATCGTCTAATACGGAAATACATTGCTCCCGCTCCTCCTTTTCTTCGAACGTGTCATTAGGAAGCGCATATACAGCCTCCATCCACCATGCTAGCGCCGCCACCACACTGACAATACCATTCGGACCCATTACTCGAAGACACTCCCAGTCTTGACCCTCCTTCCTAGACATGGCGATAGTATCACGCAATTCCTTCCTCCAAGACGGCTGGCAAGCTTTCCACCAGGCAGCAAAGCAAGACTCGAATTCGTCAAGGTCGGAGATATCAGGACGAAAGTTAGGGCGACGGGCGTTCTTGATCCACAGACTGATAGCTCCAGGACGTCCAGACGTAGTCAAAGCGGTGGAACCACTGAAATTCTCCGCTTCATCGTTGTCGAGCCATCCACGAACCACGTTGCCCCAATCCATGTGACCCTCAACGTTCGAAAACAAGCGAAGAGCTTTGGTGACGTAGTCAGGTGCTCCTTCTGGATAGTCGATGATAAACGATTCATCTGAGGAGTTTGTGTTGGAAATGCGAGGTTTTGCTTGGGAATTCGATTTAGATAGGGGTTTTGAGGCAGGCCTCGAGGTGGGTTTCGAGCTGGGTTTCGAGCTAGGTTTCGAGAGAGGTTTTGTGGTGGATTTTGAGACGGATTTGGAGGGCGGCGCTGTGCTATTCGTCGACAAAGCCTTAGTCGATGTTCCAGCAGTTTTAGCTGCCGCTCCTCGAGGCCTAGGCCGCGGTCTGCTTTCCTTCTCAATAGTCTTCTCCTTCTCACTATTCTTCTCCTTCTCACTATTCTTCTCCTTCTCACTATTCTTTGCCTCACTATTCTTCTCCTTCTCCTTGTTGGATGAGGCTGAGGTCTTCGCCTTCTTGCCTCTCCGAGTATCACCGTCATCACCATCCCCGCCATCACGCGTACGCTTCTTTGAACTAGACACAGCAGTGTTGACGTTGGACGACTTCTCTTTGGCACCGGTGTCAACATGAGACTTCTTGGCTTTGGCTACATCGTGGCTTGCATCACTAGTCTTGTCCCTCAACCTCTTAGATGGTGGTGGTATCACCTCAATGGGAGGCAAGGACTCGGAATGACGTGTGGGTGGAACTGACCGATGCCGGGGTGAAGGAGGTAGAGAGTGGCGACGAGGCGAGGGCTGAGGTGTAGGGGAAGTGTTGTTGTTCTCATTGTCATGGCTTTCACGAGGCGAGACAGAATTGTGGGATTCATCATCGCTCGGGGCCAGGGTGTTGGCTTTGTGAGAGTCGCCGTCATCGGAAGGGGTAGAGACAGATTGACGGGAGACACTGCTGGATGTGTCGTCATCAGGAGCTGCGGAGGCGGATCTGTGGGAGCTGGCGTCATCACTAGGTGTAGCAGATTTACGAGAGGCATTGCGGGATTCTTTGGGAGCCGTAGAAGTGGGTTTGCGAGAATTAACATTATTGGAAGCCGTAGAATCAGATAGATCATCCGCAGAGCCCGTGCTTAGACCAGGTAGGTCAATGTTGTCGAGTGTAATATCATCATCTAATCCAAGGGAAGCCAGGGTGCAAGGCTCGCCTTCCTTGCCTTTCAAAGCTCTCGAACGACATTCTTCAACAGCTAGAGTAAGGTGAGTGTGCGAAGACTACCAAAATATGGGAAGTAAACTCACTGAAACATTTTTTCAAGAATTTACCATATAATGGAACAACGGTAGTTTTGTATCCCACACGCGCAGCCTTTCCAAAGTTCATGTTCGGTACACCCATTGTAACTCCTGAATGAATGCTGCATAAGACAGGTATTATTAGTAAATTCGTGAGTGAATAAGAATAAAACAAACCTGACGACGTTCAGACGGCCCTGATCTGCAGGCTCTGGTCCACCTGCTATGAGGCTGACATTCCACCCTGTCCGCTCACGTACGCCATCCAGGATGGGTTGGATGAAAGCAACAAGATTTTCTATGCATCTGAAGATAGAGATAAGAAACGATGAAAAAGAAAAGGAAAACGGACAACGTACTTTTGTCGATCTTCTGGCTTGGTTGAAACTGGGGCGTTCAATGAGTTTTTCCATTCCTCTAACCGCTCGTTGTGTTCCTTCTCAGCTATTTTCTTCCAATGCTTCTGGTCCTCAACAGACAGCTTTCCGAACTCCTGCTTGATGATATTTTGACGTATGGTAACAAAAGAATCTTCACCTGCACAATGAATATCAGAACTGACTCAAAAATGACAGACAAGACAAACTTACCAGCTCGAACAAAGCCGCTCTTCTTCTTCTGCTTCTTCTTTCCCTTCCCCTCATCCGCCTCTCCAGATTCCTGTTTCTTCTTTAACTCTTCCATCTTGGCCGTAATAAGAGGCTCGACAATGTCTGGATTAGCCTTCGACCAAACGTTATAAGCTGTTCGACAGCGGCCAGGCTTTTCGACAGACACCCCCGAGAGTTTCGACATGAGAACAGAGAACGAGCTGACTTCACCAGACTCTCGACCTAATACTTCCTTGGACTTGTACTGGTAAGCCATCCACCTTCGAAGTTGCTGGAACAAGGTGACTCAGTATAATACCACGTGAGGATTGACCAACAATTACGTACCCCGATGCGGAAGATGATAGTTTTTTGAAGTTCTTCAAACTCCTCGACGTCTTTTTGAAAGTCTTTGTTGGTCTGGCCCTTCCTTCGAACAGGAGGCTCAATATCAGGTTCAGGCTCATCATCGTCGACAGCTGCCAACTCGTCTTCTGTTGGTTCCCAGTCTGAAGGACAAGTAGGAGGGAAGCGTTTGAAGAATCGACGAGTGAGATCAGCTAGAAAGTCCGGACCACAGTTCTCCTTGACAGCTTTAGAATACTCGGGAACCTGTTCCAGGAGCCATTTCTTTCGTATGCCTCGATACGCGCCAGGATTAACCATGTGGATAGGCCAACTCGAGGAGAGCGGGGAGATAGTTCGAGGAAAGCGGGGAAATAGTCCAATATGTGACGACGACATTATATGTGTTCCTAGGTATGTATTCAGAACCTGTATAACATGAAACAGTAGAATTTTATTCGTGACTGGAATGCAGACTTACAAGCGAATTTCTTAATTTGGTTACACGAACGGTAACTACCCATACATGGATCAGGCCAAAAATCCGCGGGGCTGGACACACAAGCGAAATTAATCATCGAACGGCAACTGCCTATGATGCCTCCCAAGCGATACAAAAGCTCAGGGCTCGATCTATCACGCCCCATCTTTTTCTCTTTCTACCCACCATGACAGGAATTACCGTTGACACTTCCTCTTACACTCCCCGTCCTCCTAGCCCGGTTGATAGAAGAGAGGGCACACTGGTTCTTGGTGGTAAGTATAAAATTCTGTATATCCATCTCGGTCTGACTAGAACATCTAGGCTACCCTTCTGAAGCTGATCCTGGCGCCGTCGAGGCTCCCAAAACTTACACCTTGACCGAGCACGAAGCTGAGCGTGGTAAGCACATTCTCTTTGCCTCAGTCTGCACCCATCGTCTCACGTACCTTTAGGAACGACGATCACGAAGACTACTGTCGAGGAGCGGAATGGTAAGTTTCATCATAAGTATTTTCAACGAGGCTGATGTCTTCTAGGGCTTGTCGTCACCACCATCACCAAAATTCAACGAATTCATCCGGAGAGCGTGTCTGCTGAGCAGGGTGATGCTAAGAAGGCCGGGCCCATTGTCATTTCCGATGACGAAGACGATGAAGACATCCCAGCGCCGTCTAGCTTCAAGCGCCCTACCACGAAGGTCAAGCGGTTCTACGTCGTCTTCAAAGGCCTCAAGGTCGGGATTTTTCATAACTGGTACGTGCTTCTTTCTATAGCTTCAGTCTTTTGGCTTAAATATTGAATGGACAGGCACGGCGAGGCCGAGAAATACGTAGTTCGTGTCTCCGATGCCAAACATCTCTCGTTCAGCACCTTCGACGAAGCCATGTTGGAGTATGCCTGTGCCTACCAAGGCAAGAAGCCCGGCTTCGACCTCACTGTTCTTCCTGGCTCCGGTGCATCGAACGCGGGTGACGTTGATCTTGATGGACTCGACATCGATTTGGCTCGTATTCATTGCTCTGGCCCTCAGTAGTTTTTTTTTGTTGCTCTCAGTAGTTATCTTTCATCGCTGCGCCATGTACTTTAGGTAGTATCTGAATCGTTACTCCCCCTTCCCCGATATCGAGAATCTTAAAGAAAATGAGTCCATGTGTAATCAACATGAAGGAAAAACGTCGTCTACCTACGAGCTAAGATTCTTAGTCACCAGTTTCGAGGCACTATGAGTCACAAGAAGCCAACGGCGACTGTCGTTCGCTTCACAGAAGGACGGCAATACCCGATATCTGGTAGCTCCAACGGCGACTGTCGTTCGCTTCACAGAAGGACGGCAATACCCGGTACGTACAACAGCAACATCATAAGAATGGAGGGACGGCAATACCCAATACGTACGACACCCCATCTAGCAGCTCCAACGGCAACTTCAGAAGAATGGTAGTTCCCAATCATCTGCTAAACTCCGGTGTTTCAACGGTAGTCCCCATCCGTCCAGTATTCAAGCTTTTCTCAGAACTTGAGCTCCGCCAACTGTATCATCTTCGTGAATCGTTATGGTATTCTTCACGAACAGCATTGAATTGAGATAATAAAAGTATGAATATTGCAGTTAAACAGCAACGAACAGCAACGAGTAGCAAAAGTAAAAGTAAAGGTATAAGTATTGTAGTTAAACAACGACGAGCAACGACGAGTAGCAAAAGAGAACGTATGAGTATTGCAGTTAGAAAGCGACGAACAGCGAGGAGTAGCAAAAACAGTAAGTAGAAATATGTGTAGAAGGATCAAGCACAACTCCTGGGGCCGGTCTCCATGTTCTCATAGCTGTAGATACCATCATAGATTC
>RCHF01003923.1:0-38264 GCA_003987895.1 Neonothopanus nambi | reverse complement strand
ACATTCGATTGGCATAGTTTTGCTGATTATCAGGTCAATCTTCGTTGAGCCGTCAGAGTGAATCTCGTCGGCTACCTGTTGATACAGTAGTCTGCCTGTAATCTCTTGAGCAATGCTAGGTAGTGTAACCCCCGTTTCTAATATCACATTATTTTTCTTGCCTCTGTTGCTTTCAGGACTTGCTTTGAGGGGTTGCTCTAGCTAAAGAGTGGGGTGAGATAATGCCACGCTTTCACGGAAGTGACTCACCTTCCAGAGAGCAATGCTGTCCGTGCCAAAACGCGGAGCAATCACCTCGTCAAACTTCTGCTTGAGAGATGATATAATCATCTTTGGAAATTTCGACAAAGAAAGCGGATTTTTTCAGCTTTATCCATAGGCATAAGTAGCACCGGGGGGGCAAAAAAAGCGATAGACAAAGACACTCCAGCCGCCTCTTCAGAGAACACTGTATCCTGTGAGTTTTCTATATTTTGAAGTTCGAACTTGGATGTTGTAAAGTTGGATGTTGTGCTTGAAGTTGGACGTTTTGCATGGACTCCTTGCTTGGACCACAGTAACATGATTCCCCAAACTTACATAAGCTTCTAACCTCTGCAACATTTTTTGTCCGTTTAGAAGCTAGAACCCTCACATCTCCCCCTGGGCCCTGAAAGACCCTAGGACCCTATATTTGCTGGTACGTAAAGCTAGAAAGAATATAAACTCTGTTTGTCTTGTGGGGAGGTCAGTCATCAGGAAATCGAAGAGGGTCTGACATAGCCTTATCTAGGCTTGTATTTAATGACAAGAAAAATAATATTTCTCAGGCCTAGCACTCTGGTAGTTGACCTTATATTGCTAGATAAGGGACGCTGGCATAGGTGGAACATAGAAAGTTTAGCGCTCAGACATAGCTTGGGCAATCAGTCAAATCAAACAGAAAGATCAATTATGGTCATCTAGTTTCAGCCTGTGACTGTTGATCAGTAAGGTCTTTGAGGTGGCCGTTTTAGTCGTTGTCAGAAAGCAAAGCTTGATGGTAGCTGAACTGTAATGTAATATATGTCTGCCGAGTTAAGCTACGGTAGAACTCACCATTTCTGCCAGACATCCAGAAAGCTACCGGGGCCAAAAGATCGAGAGGAGGACCAGCAGCTGGTAAGGTCTGGAGGAGCTGCCAGCCTACCTTCAGTCCACCAAGAATGGAAGGTGTATCTGAGCRTCTGGAAATCACCAGGGCTAAAAGATCAAACGGAGGGCCAGCAGCTTATAACGTCTATCAGCCCGTCTTCAGTCTGCCAAGATGTTCAGCTAGGGTAGAGTTTCTGAAACTCACTATTTCCATCAAACAGGCAAAAATTTACCAGAATCATGAGATGAAACAGACGGTCAATGGCCGTTCTGGAGTGTATTGTCCAGCAGGGCTTTAATGGTTGATCAAATGTAGCATGGGTTGTAAACCTTTCAATAGATGAATCAAAGCGCAGGCTCAGGTACACAAATTGTCAAAAGGGTTCAAATGTATTCTCATATTCCATGATTTACATCGGTAGATGATTAACAAGAAGGGACAAATCATGTAGACCCTGATGAGGAAGAGACAGGATGGGCGGAGCTAGTACCGGGACAGACAGCAGGAGAGGAGCTCGTACCAGGGCAGACAGCAGGGGAGGAGCTCGTACCGGGGCAGACAGCAGGGGAGGAGCTCGTACCGGGGCAGACAGCAGGGGTGGAGCTAGCACTGGGGCAGACAGCAGGGGAGGAGCTGGCGCCGGGGCAGACAGCAGGGGAAGAGCTGGAGCAAGTGGTCGAAGAGGTGCTAGCTTCAGAAGTGACTGCGGTTGGGGTGTTTCTGCCGCTGCTGGCGCTATTAGTGTTGAGGTCCTTGAGGACGGCTCTCCTCTTTCGGATGGTGGCCAGTGCACTTTTTTCGGAGGTCTTCCGCTTCTTGGAAGATCGTGCATGTTGGAAGATTGTGCTGTCCTTATAAGATTAGAAAACCTAAACGTGAAGAAAAAGGAAGGACGGTACTTGTTCCAGAAATCCAATAGGTCTTTTACCTCTTCCTCCTCGTCGGGATCCTCTAGTAGATCCATGATTGTGAAATAAAAGGATTCACTATCCAACACCGTATCCGCACAGTTGAAAACAGCAGTGGAGGACAAGGAAAACCTCAGCTAAAAAGGTTATTATTTGATACCAGGTCCTGAAAGAGAAACGAGAAAGCCTACCAGTGTAGCAATATACGTGATCGAGGCAGGAGTCACGGTATCCATCCCATGAAGTCGGGCATTTCCCATCCGGGTGGCACGGGATTGGTCCTCGACTGAGCTAGGAGAAGTAAATACATATTTGAAACCCTAGGGACAATCTTCATTAGGACCCAACATGCGAACTGGAATAAGTTCTGTACCTTAATGAGCAACTCAGAACGGAAAAGGCCAGTCCAAGGGCGGTCTGGATTGTAGGAGTAGTCTTTGTAAAGAAACAGTGGCCATTGGTCCGCAGCTGGTACTATGATGCCACTTCGAAGCTGATCCTTTACACTAAACTGGACAAGGTGTAGTCAATCCATTGTGACTAAGAATTAAAAACAGAGAAGGAACTGACCTGGCATCGTTCCAATCAAGATCTACGGGACACAAGAGCCTTCCTGTGGCTTCGTGGTTGAAGCCTCAGGCATTCTTATCGTTTCTCTGTATCATGGGATTAAGAAATTGGCTGGGAGGAGCTAACCAATCTACAACTGCGCCCTTTAAGCCTTTGATGTCATCAGAACGCGCCCCGTTCATGCTGTCCTGGAACTATAACAGCTCGGATAGTAGAACGAGGACAAAAAGAGAAGAAAATCAACTTACATACTGGGCGACTGTAAAAATATCGCGGAGAGCAGCATCCTCGTTTCTGAGTTTGTCAAAAACAGTCGGGTTCAACTTTACAATTTCCTTGAAAATTTTATAGCTTCACATTTTGCTAGAAAGAACCTTTAGCAAAAGGTCTGAACAGGGAAAAAGAACTTTACTCAGATGAAGGTGGAGGAAGATTGTCCCTGTTCTGCTCAGCAGCCATTATTTGAAGACCTTTGGAGAAAAGAGTCTTCATTGAACAGAAGGCCCAGACCGTTCGTCCAAAATGCCTTCCGAAAGAGACTAAGGGGTGTGATTTAGAACTAAAGAAAAGAACCAGGCGTGAGCTCTGGAAAGTGCACTTGATAGAAATACTAGCCCTTTGGCCCTTGGTCCCAAGGACAGTGCGCGCGAGGCAGAGCTCTCAGTTGAGTCAGTTGAGTCAGTCATGGAGAGGTCAGAGGAGGAAAGCTAGGAAAAGACCAACGTTCTCTGAATTTATATTACTTCTCTGGTGGTACTGGTGAAACAAAGCGGAAAGTGGAAATCGGAGCACTTTGAAGAGTTCAACAGAAACCGGACAGTTTGAATGTATTAGAACTAGCGAAATCAACAAGGCGTGAGTTCCGGAAAGTGCACCTGGTAGAAATACTAGCCTTTTAGCCCTTGGTCCCAAGGACAGCGCGCGAGACAGAGCTCTCGGTTGGGTCAGTCATTGGGGAGGTCAGCGGAGGAAAGTGGCTTGAAAAGACCAGCGTTCTCTGAACCTATATTACTTCTCTGGTGGTACTGGTGAAACAAAGTGGAAATCGGAGCACTTTGAAGAGTTCAACGGAAACCGGACAGTTTGAATATATCAGAACTAGCAAAATTAACTAGGCATGAGTTCCGGGAAGTGCACCTGGTAGAAATACTAGCCTTTCAGCCCTTGGTCCCAAGGACCGCACGCGCGAGGCAGAGCTCTCGGTTATGGGAAGAGGAGGAGGAAAAGACCACCATTCTGAATTGTGCTCTGAATTTCCACTACTACTCTCTGGTAGTACTGGTGTCAGAAAGCAGAAACGGAAACCGGAAACCGGAAACCGGAAGGCACTTTGAACAGTTCAACGGGAACCGGAAACTGTATTAACGTACCACATTGCTTGAATTCAAAGCTCCAATTCGACCCTGCCAGCCTGAGGATAAAAAGGCCAGGTCTCTGTCTAGCAATGCCAGGTTTATCCGCCGCCCTTCCCCTCTAAATCTGCTCTGTTCTGATCTCGCACCATGACTCGAAACTCCTCCGAAGACGTAGTCACCAATAGTCTTGGATCCGATCCCGTCACACCCTCTGCAGTTGAAGAATTTCAGACCCCTGTGTCGGGACATGAAACTAGATCGCGGGTGCTGAGGCATCGAGAAACAACCTTAGTTTCTGAGAACAAGTGTAAGTTAATACCTTCTTTTCCCCTGCAAGTTTTTTTTGCTTATTTATCCATCTTTTAGTTGTCAAACCTGATTGGCCGGTCTTCTCCCGGCCAGACTGGACTACCGGATTGGATGGGCAACACATCAACTCGAAGAAGAGGAAAATTGAGTCCGAGTTTGTCACTGGTGGCAGTAAGTAGCATGGCTTTGGCACCTTCAATTGTTCAAGCTGACCTTGAGTCGTCTTGACTAAAGCCCTGATCCTACCCTCCTCTAGCGCGAGCAGAGGCAAGAAGGCGCTCAATACTGTCCAGTCCCCAGCTTCCATTCCTGCTTCCCCTACTCTCACTGGCCCACAAGGACAAGCAGCGGGCTCTGTCAGTCCATCAGTAGCTCTCTGTAAGTTCCCTGGCCTTTCTTCCACACCATTTGCACCCAACAGCTCACTGCGCTCTTTGCTATAGGTGTTGAGAAGCAATCTCCCCCCATCGCGCAACCATATTCCGAGGAAGCGCAGCAGTGGGAGACTTTGCTCAAATTGGACGCAATCATCCGTCCAGGTGTTACAAAGGAAGAGCTTGAGGCGGTTCTCATGTACTGTGATAAGTGCAACCTCTATCTTTTGAAGCGCGCGTATCGTGCCACGCATACAACTGGATGCGCTAACTTCGCCCAACCTACCGAGGGTGGTGAGAACCTGGCTCAGGAGAACTAGGAGCTTCTAGTATTATCTTCGAGTAGAATTTTGCTGAGTATGATGCTTGAACTTACCTTACCATCTGTCTTTTGATATTAGCTTGTCTTTGATATTAAGAATTTTGCTTTTGCGTTTCTCAAAAAGAACTGAGATATAATATTCAGTATTATCGAAACAGACGAAGATAGCAAATCTAGATTGAGTTTGGATATTCATATAGTAAGTGCCTTGAGCTCGTCTGTTTGCTGTCGGAATGCAATGTCAATGTTTCGGTATGTTTGGTTAACAGTATCGAGAGACGGAGCCCTATCATAGGATTGGTTGAGTGTATGGATCAATGAACGCAGGGCAGGACCCACCGTAACACAGGTCTACCTGAATTAAGCTCACTAAGTTTTTTCTTATGTGCTCGTAACTGAACCTCCAGCTGCCTTACGCGTGTTTGCAAGGTCTAGTAGCAATAGAAATTCAGTAAGTTAATTCCGTGCCACCATCAGATGATTTCAAGGTCGGTACAAGAGAAGTCACCGACGACGACAAGAACTCTATTATCATCATTATCATCCCATTTAGAAAAGACAACGACATATGAGCTCTGTCTCGTCCTGTCGGGGGCTTGAAACGAATGCTCAAGTCTTGTCCAACTCACTGGAGAGGTCCGTGTATCTGAATGTACGATGTGGTGAACCGGATCAGAGGTGCCGGAAGGAGAAGGGGCATAGCTCGTGCGGAAAGTATGACCTGGGGCAAGCCAGTTTAACAACACAAGTTTGCCGTCTGTCACAAGGAATCTGTCTCTGGGGAGAAGCTTTGTTGTCCAACGTGAATGTCAATATATCTCCAAGTTCAAGGCCAATTGTGAGCTGCTTTCCTTTGGGAGACCATGCGACTATAAAGCTGTCAATCACTGTTTGTACTAAAAGCCAATATCAACGCACCTGCTACAGGTGTAGAATTAGCATCTCCTGCAGCCCAGCCACCGCGTGGCTCCAACTGGTTATTGTGTAGCTGTACGGTACTATCCGCATGAAGTACTGCTATGATTTCAGCGAGGTTCTGGTCCTCATGGCTGGGATTCGGGTGTATTTGAATAATGAGACTCGAAGATATCTCCAAGACCTTCAATGGTGCGACTTCGTTCGTTCCAGAAGACAAAACAGTCGAAGTATCATAAGAGACAATCTGCTCGGACTTGAATCCGACGATAAGACGCGTGTTGTTGCAGGCAAAAGTAATGTAATTGGGTTCAGATGTTGAGAACGGAATCGTGCACTGTGGTATGAACGCTGAACTCCCGTTGGCCTCTTTCATGGCTTTACGTAGGTCGTTTATAGGAGAAAGAGTAGTGCCTAGACAACAATGAAAATATGTTGGAAAAAGACAAAGATCACCAAAGGAACCAGTGTTCTGAATAGCAGCAAACCATCCCCTACTATTTGAGACTGCAAGATTTGAGACCGCAATATTTCGATACACGAATGCTGGATCCGTACTCAGGTACTGAGAAGAAAGCGAAATGCGATTCTTTTTATTCAATTGACGGAAGACTGGGTACTGTGAACGCGATTCAAGTTCACAGCCGCTTTATGAAAATTCTGGGACGTACATTGACACCCTCCGCTAAAGATTCTTTCGCAGTTGATTCAAAATTGACTTGTGGTTGAGCTGGCCGAACCAACCACGTGAAGTCGCTCGGTGGTAGGAAGACAGGATAGGTTCTCTGAGTTGCATCTCGTGACCGCTCCGGCCAAAGCTGCCGCGACAACTTGAAAGCTAGCCTGAGGTGAATCGGATTCTCGTATAACTCAATTATCCATAAATCAGGAAGAGCCTCTGCGCACTTTGAAAGTTCTGCAGGACGCTACACGTTGCTATAAGTCCATTACATGATGTTATCCATATAGATATATAGATAGTAATGACACTTGCTAAGATGAGATACACTCTCAAACACAAAAAATAAATGATCGTCGATCATACAAGCAATAAAAGACGAAGAACGTTCGAGAAACCGAACTGAAGACAAAAGACAAGACAAGATGACAAAGCTCACTACTCAAACAAGCGGAAAGGGCAAAGAACATTCGAGAGGGATTGGATTAATCAAGACGAAAGAGAGAGGGATAGGGAAACCTGGAGGTGAGAAAAGTAATTACGTGTCTCCTGTTAGGTGACTGTTGGACTGCTTTCGGTTTCATGAGGTGGCCCACAGTGGGGGATAGTAGTAGGGGAGAGCAGTGTAGGCTTCTCCATCTTCGGAGCCGGCTGAAAATCTTTGAGGATGAGGGGAAGAGGGTTATTATAGCTCAACACGAGAGCTTGGCCTGCAACACTACTACCCAGAATCGGCAGGAAATTCTCGTATGTGACAATGTCGTCAAGTGTATGCCATTTCATGTCTAAGATGGCGGGGACACTGTGCTGCTGCTCAATGGGTAGATATTGATAGTATCCCTGGCCGAAGCAGTGCAAGAGCTCCGTTATGCGCTTCTTTAAAGGCTCAAAAAACTTGGTCACAGGAATGTCCGGTCGCCTTAAAAGAAAAGTGTGCTTGAATGAGTGGACAGAAAGACTGTCAGAGGTGTACCATTTGTGATACTGTCGCTTTTCTCGCAGCAGGAGACATATACGACCAGATTTATCTGACGTATAATGGCAACATGTGATGAGCATTGTATAGAACAATCCTTCGAGATCATGGCAGTAGTTATACCCATTAAACTCGCCGAGGAGTAGCTCGTGGGACATAAATGGTTTGGTACCAGTACGCTGCTGCGATGAAGGGTCAATGCCAGGTGGCAATGATGACGCTAGATCAAAGTCATTCAGGACACCGTATACCCTGTCCTTCCACCGAAACATGACATTCGCCAAAGTGATATCACGATGAAGGATTTTCAGATGGTTGAGAAGCCAGCGATGAACTTGCACAATGTCGAAGAATGCTTGTGCGTAATCAACTGTAGCAGTCAAGTCGGTGATGGGTGCAAGAAGTTCTTGAACAGTGACACGAGCATTGCGCAGTTCGTAAGGTTCCCCTTCACCAAGAAATTCAAACAGCCTGACCTGTGGCATATCTCGTCCGTATATGTATGTTTCGGAATAAAGAATGTTTGGCAGGTTATTTTTCACCCATGAATGACCGTCTCCCAGCTCTTCCGCCTTTTTCAGAGCCTTGTCACAGATCGCATCCTCAGCTTCCCGCTTCACACCAGGAAAGCTAATTTTCACAATCACCTCCTTGCTATCATGCTTCCATTGCTTTTGCAGCTCTTGAGAGCATTTTGCACGGAAGACAGTGGTTCCACGACCTATAATTCCATGAGCGCGATAGATGATCTCCTGGAGGTCAAGCTGGATACCCTTCTTCAGCGTCAGCCTGCACCCCGAGAATGCGTCATAGCCAGGCATTCTGCCACCCGGAATGTTAATCCGTTGGCCTCCTTTTTTCGCGACCTGATCCTGTGAACCCTTCAAATACTTTGCATTAAAGAGAGGAGAGAGCCTTGGGAAGACATCGGCTTGTGAAGCATCCGAAAAAGGACCACACTGCCTACGCGAGAGCTGGCCAAGTTGATACAAGGCAGCCAACAGGCACATCCGACCCTTGTCATGAAAGAAATTAATGGGCTCCGAAAGCACAATTTTGGAGCGGTCATAATAAGCTATTTGGAAAACGTGATCATCAACTATCATCCCAATAGCATGATTCCTCATGGTGCCGGCCGATAGCATCTCGAGTCTGTATCCAGCACACTGAAGTAGCGTATGAGTGACAACCTGCGTATCATTCAGCTTGTCCTCTTCTTCGACAGGGACCTCGATTCTGTCAACTTCTGGTGCATCATCCGCCTCCACTTCGCCCTCAGCGTTTGTGATGGGGATTTTAGACCCCTCCTCACCTTTTCGCCTCTTTTGGTCCCCAGATTCATTATCTTCGTCCTGCTGGCCGGGAGGTGTAGCAGGGGACATTCCTTCATCAGCACGACTCGCGACCAGCTCAGCGAGGGCAGGCCAGTTGTCTGAGGTTGACATTGCGGGGGTAGTCTGATGAGAAGAGGTCGATGCCTGAGCTGGTGCCGAAGGACGTGTCTGTACACCTGAACATTAATGAGAAAGTGCCCGACGTATCACAGTGAGAGACATACCCGAGATTGCAGAACGACTTCTCGTGTAATATTTATGTGTTGGCTGTGCTGCCACTGCTAGAGCTGATGTTGACGCCGACATTCGCGACTGGGAGCCTGCTGGATATACTGATAAGCACCAAATTTTCTGGAGCACAACAAGCATACCCGTGCCAGAAGAACGACTCCTTGTGGGGTGCTCTTGTTTCTTCGAAAAGACTACACAGCCACTTACTCAGTGATTCTTTGAAGCAAAGAATGTCCTTACCTGACTTCTTTCTCTTCGTCCCTACTAGTCGCGGCAATTGAGTATCGTGGAAGACGGAGGAAGATGTCAGCTGTGAAGATGATTGGAGACGAGAGTCACCGTGATTCTGCCTGGAGCCTTCTTTTTGGCTAGGTAGCACTTCGTCCTTCAAAGACGATGATTTCGCTTGCGAAGGAGGAGATGACTTCTTTCTCTTCGCCTCTACTAGTCGCGGCAATTGAGTATCGTGGAAGACGGAGGAAGATGTCGGCTGTGAAGATGATTGGAAAAGAGAGTCACCGTGATTCTGCCCGGAGCCTTCTTTTTGGCCAGGTAGCACTTCGTCCTTCAAAGACGATGATTTCGCTTGCGAAGGAGGAGCGTCCATTCCTGAAGGCAGTGTTGCATTTGCTGCTGTCAGATATGTCAAATTCGTTAATTTGGTCGTGTGCCGAGAAAACGCACCATTCTTCTTGGTAATTGGGCCGTAGTCCAATGTACCACCTTTTCTCCGTTTCACCTCCACAAAGTACATGAGCATAGGCCAGTACTTGTGCATACTATCCACAATATTCTCATCCATCGCGTGTTCCCTCAAGAGCACACCGATGTCTGGTCTGCGGTCGGTATATGAACCGCGAACAGGTGACTCAGACCCATCGTAGAATAATAATGGAGCACTTGTCCCAAACAGAGCTGCCATTGAAGCGTTGAGTGCATTAACTAAAGGTTTGTAGAGAGCTTTCTCGTTCATCTTCCGATCCTTGCATGTCTTCTCGTACTGCTTCCACGTGTCGTGAAAAGCGAGCGAGTTCTTGAGAGCATTTCCTGTCTTGTGCGCAAATTGGTCGTATTGGCTCGGAGGCAGTTGTAGAATGGCGTCAAGAAAGTCCTCGATAGACAAACGAACACGTCCTTTAATGTCCTCTGAGAGATAAACATTGACGTCCTCTACTTTGTTACTTTCCTCGGGGTTTGGCTGAGCACTGGCGTGATTACTTTGGGGAGTAACGTTGACACTGAAAGCCTGGAGTGAAGGAATGTGTGGTGGTTGTGTAGGACCGACGATATCAGAGTGCACTAGCATGGTGGCAAAAGTGGAGAAAGGTGTAGTCGATTTATCGTGGTGCAAGGAATCACAGCGGAAGTCAACCACGCCCACGCCCGAGTCACGCGTTCCGTTTCATAAGCGCTCGGAGCAGCATGAGCCACACTCGCGTCTCGTCGGGCGCTTACTAGATAGTCCAATCTTCGTCCCACTAGCAAACTCAATCAGGTCTTGTTATTTTGTAATAGCTCAACTTTATCTCCTCTTCCTTGCATCAATTATCACTGAGGTATCTGGACCCTCTGCTTCCTGTGCAGGAATGTAGAGAACAAAATCAGAGACGCTGTACCATAGTAATTGCTCTGTATGTACCGTAGTAATTGCTCTGTATGTACCGTAGTAATTGCTCTGTATGTACCGTAGTAATTGCTCTGTATGTACCGTAGTAGTAATTTCTCTGTAGATAGTAGAGCATCAACCAAGAAGTAACTTCAATGCAGTACTGTTATGACTAAAAGACTTACTAGTACCAACTGCCAGCTGTATGTGGTCAAGAAGAAAAAGTCGAATTGCTAAGTATACTCATCGAGAAGATCTAAGTCTTTTTGATGCACGTAAGGGAAGGGGGACTGCAAATCGTAGAATAGCCTCGACATTGTGCGCATAGGAACACGGAGAACGCAAGGGGAGAACGCCCAACATCGTTCGACAAAGTAAATGGAAAAACAAGCGCGACAACAAAGAGCGGAGGCCAGCGAAAAAAAAGAACGTAAGCAAAAAATGCATACGAGAAACTCGCCTGTTTAGTCCTCTAGCAGAAAGCCCCAGTCAACTTCTGTCTCGGGCTCAGAATCCTCGTCCTCAGTTGTAAAACCCGGTCCCAAAGGGGGATATATTATCTAAAATTTTATCCAACGTATCTTTGCTTGAATCACGGTGAGGAAAGACCCACACGACCTGGACCTTCTCTGATGTGTTGTCGCACACCTCAAGCTTTGGCGGGGAAAAGGAGGAAACTGTACCCACCTCATCGGTAGGCGCCAGTAAACAACTACGTGACAAGGAGGAAGAGGTCAAGCGCTTCGCAGTGTGAGATGAGGTGTTGGTGGTGCGAGCTCCTCGAGTTTTTCGAGGCTCTTTTTGAGGGTCGGGCCTTGTGCACGATGTCCCTCCGAGTCCGTCAGAATCGATGCATGTCAAGCATGGGCCACTTGGGCCGTATGGACCGAGTACGCAGCGGGATTTTTTACCTAAGAGCAGAATCAGCGCGGCAAGTTATCAAAGGTTGAGAGAACCTACGCTTGCAATTATAGCACGCGTTTTTGCCATTAGGACCTCTATGCCCCTTCCGAGTCTGTGCCAGTTTCTTCTTAACTGGCTGACTTTTTTGGGTGTTTTCACAGGCTTGGGAGAACGAATCCATGCCGATTTTGTTCAAGATAGGAGAAATCAAGCTTTTTCAGCCAGGAAGGTAGACGAATGAGCGCGACCTGTCAATACTGGCCTATGGCGAGAACTTGAGTGGCACAAAGTCTATATTTAATTCACCGGCGCGAGGCTTGATGTGCCATTTGTTTGCCGGACTAGACGTAATTTGGAAGATGATCTTTCCGGGTCCGGTCAGATGTAGGACGAGTTCCCCTTCTTTTTCTCAGTCTAAGGCTGTGGATGGTTTTGCGGAAAAAAAATCGAGAGGCTTTTAGCCAGTCGAGTTGTAGCATAAGTTTAAAAGGAATTTATTATGTGTCGGATGGGCCCTATCTGAGCTGCTTTCGAACTTTAATCAAAACTTCCGGCTGATACCGTGACATCCTAGCTTCTCCGGCGCTGCCAGTGCGCTCTCAGGCTGTGTCTGAGGAGGAAATGAAGGGAGTTAGCTTGAGGATATTACATTAAGACTTATGGCTGAGAAACCTATACTAACCTTCTGGATCTGGTGCTCTTGGTTGTAATGCTGAGGTTTGTCTCCGATAAAATCAGTCAGAGCCACGAATATTGTTTGGACCTCTCGCTGCTTCCCAGTAAGTTCGCAAAGAAAGGTTCTGGTGGATTCCTGCTCAACAAGTGCTGCCTGAATCTTGTCTAGTCGGGATGGCGTAACCTCTCCCTCCATTTTTGAGAAGGCTTTGATGCAAGGATTTCCGGAATCCATCTCAGCTGGAGAGAAAACAACCCGGTTAGTCTGTACTATGAATAAGAAAAGTAGAAATGGCTACTGCACGAGAAATAAGTAGGTTTTGCTGACAACGACACAAAGCCAAACAGCAAGTGAGTTGGCTTGGGGAGCAACGTAGTAAGATAGTGATCAGCAAATATAAACTTGAATGCACAGAGAAGACGTTACCTTGTGACCTCCTTGTCTTTTATGTCAAGTTCCCGACTCTTCCCGTATCTCGTGTTCCGGAGGCACTCTGTTCTAATTTTGAGCTGCGACACAGCTTCTGATGGCTTGAAGTAGGCGGTCCTGAGGCTGCACTCGTTTTCTGAAGTCAACTCTATCATATTTAGAAGGTATTTAGAGGGTACAAACACTATATCAGCACAAAACATTGAGACAGGGTGAAGATGGAAAGAAATAACTAAGGAAACAGTCGCGGAAAGAATACATATTGAAGTATTTGGCATCAAAGGCATCAACAAGCAAGTCGAGGGAGACTAGTAAGGGGCCGCTTGATGTCGCCCAAGTCAGTATATGTAAGAGCTGGAGATGAAGGTAATTAATCTCACCATACAGCCTTCCGTCATCTTGTGAATGTCGGTGAGGAGGAGGCATCTGGTGCTCCTGCTGCGGCGTCTTTTGGCAGCTTGCTCTTCCTGCAGAATAGTTTGGATGACGGAGTTGCCTTGTTGCTCGCCAAGGGAGGAGGTGATGATATCTTGCTTGGCTTCCACTGAAGCTAAAGACAAGGCACAGAAACTTTGATAAGCCTGAACGTCGCTGTTTACGGAGGCTATCTCCTTATCTATCTCCTCGCGCATCTTTTGCAAGCTGTGAAGATATAAGACAAGGGCCCGTATATCATCCTGAACTACATGGCGCTCGACAAGGTCCCTTTCATACTCTGCGATAACGCTGTACAATTCTGTGGAGTTGTGCTGTTGGGCATCCGGTCAAATACAGGACGTCTATCTTTCTGAGGTGACCTACCTGCAATGCTTGAGCCTTCGGCAAACTAGGTCTCAAGGTAGGACCGTCTTCTCTAGGTGACTGACGCTGGTCCGAAGTCAAGTTGCCGTCCAGGCTGGATTCGGTGGTGGGGAGAACACAGCCCGAGTCCCCTTCTTTCACCAGATCATCCGAAGACTTTTCAACTAAAGCAAGGTCCTACCAGTATCGTAGTAACCGTGAGGAAATGTAAGAGACAAAAGTGTCAGCACCCACCGACTTGGCATTCACAGCTATCTATTTAGGCTTTTGTTACTCCAGCATTGGTGAGAGGAAGAGAGAGAAAACTTACAGTGATCTGCATCGAGTTACTGGTAGAAGTGAAGTGGTAGTGCAAGACTTCAGAAAGCAAACCCGAAGGACTGCCTGTTAAAGTAAGAAAAACGGGGCGGACTTTCAATCGTATACAGGAATACACGTGTCCCTACGGAAACCGGAAACCGGAAACGGAACACGGTTAACGGTTTGAAACGGTAAACGGAAAATGGAACAGAAGATGTGTAGTAGGCGAGGTTTTCTTTGGCCTTGCGTTTGTCACCATAAATGCCTGGCCTTATTGCGCTTATATATCTGACTCCCTTTCTCTCTTTCCTCGACATGGACTTGAACGTCAACCATGATCGTCAAAATCCCTGGCCCCAGTATCTCAACCCATCCCCGGATCAATCACTATATTCCCACGGCGCTCCGTCATCCCTCTCACCAAGGTATCGCGGTTGGCCCGCTGAATATGAGGACCAGGACCAGACACTGTTCGAAAACCCCTACAACGCAACACCTGCACCAGCTTCTCCAAGCTACCTACGCCAAATTGCACAACGTCGAAGTGGCAGCCATCTTATGAACACCGGTGAAGAAAATGAAGTCAGAAGTGGTGATGGGCCGCCAGTCCAAGGATCGCTAGGGGACCTTACCGACGCTGCACACTCACTGTAGTGAGTGATAACTTTAAATGGGTTTCAGAACATCTTAACCTGATATTCTTGTTTTTGGTAAGTGTGCCCAGGCCTCAAGACACGATGGACAGCGGTCCACCCCTGGCTCGTGAGCTTTCCCTGTCACACGACATAGCTTAATCTCAGTGGACCATCGTCTTTTTAGACACTGCAGGACCTCCTGTTGCACCGGTTGCGCTGGTTGCTTGGTCTCGCCTTTCTTTAGGTATTTTTCGTCTCCATTCTTTCCTTATACATACCATCTTATTCTTTCTTAGGCTGTCAAGACATCGCAGGGCTGGTGAACGGTATACAAGATGACGACAAAGAGGTTGCATGGTTTACCGGCTCCCTCGAGTCTTCCAACGTTCTTCGGTTGGAAGGCGAAGTCTTTGGATGTTTTCTCAAGGAGCCCTTTCGCCGGGCTACCTTGATCGCTGATCTATCATTTCAGTTTGCGACATCTGGAGACCACCACCTTCTGGCGTGGGCGAACGACGAGAGAATAGATCCTGAAAGGATCTATGGCGAAATACTGGACGGTATGGTAAAGCAGTCAAAGCGACTGCTACTCCGTAGCAGTCCGTACCTTAAACAATTAGACATCGAGCCGTCCTTGGAGGCGAGGGCAGCGTTATTGAACAAAATAACTTATCATACTCTTCCCCTTCATGGGATTGAAAAAATGAGTGGTCGATCCGAAGTGGGTTTCTTCTTTCCACTGTTTCAAGCTCATCACAAATCCTTCCTGTGCAGTCAGGACCGAATCGATACCACACTATAACCCCATTCAACAACGAGCTCGTTCTAGAGCTCATCAAACTTGTTCTCCTTAGGCACGTGCCAGCTCTGAGGACTGTTTCGTCACATAAGCCTGACTTGAAGCTACTTCATGTAGCTTGTATGGCCACTGTGAATCCAAAGCCTTGCTTCAACTTTGCTCATTTGTTAACCTATCTTTTCAGACTTGGGTAGTTTTTCAAAAATTGGCCACGGGTTATTCAGAATTCGAGAACGGTTCGCTCTTCCACGCAATCTCGGATTTCTACACCGTTTTGAAGCGGCATATACTGCAAGATCCCTTGCAGCCAAAGATATATCCGAGTGCAGAGTTAGCCCACATCCTTGAAGGATTGTCCTCAAAATTTCTTGGCCTGATGTAAGTATTCCTTTGGGAGTCTCTTATAAGAACAGAACTGACAACTTTCTCTCAGAGACAAGGAGAACAGCATTGCTTTCCCCATGCTTATCCAGCAGGAGCAGGCGTCGTAATGGTCTTTTTTCTTCTTGGTTTTTCGTTTATTCTTGATATCCTGCATATTCTTCTAGTTCCTCTTAGCTAAATAAGGGACTTCTCGTTATCAATAAAACCAAATTCAACTGCTGTTTTTATGATGGCGATTGCCATGATACGATGATACGACCTTTTTCGTAGCAAGACAACACCTCCAGTGACATGCTCTCCCTCTCCTGCCCAGACACTCCGACATATACAGATCATGAACGTATTGAGCTGACATATTCGCGTTTAGGGGGACAGATGTCAAGCCCTACATCAAGCTCGACGCATGGATTGATTTTGAAGCTCCTTCGCTTTGGACTTCCACATGAAAGCTCGCAACTGGAAGGGAAAGGACCGTCGACCTTCCCAATTACTATCTTAAGTTGATCTTATGAATGATTTTAAATAGAGCGTATTTGAACCAATGCAAAAAAATAAAGCACAATCATCGTAAAAATTAAGATGGTGTAAAATATGCTCACCATCATGGGTACTAACTGCTAATTTGCCGTGCACTAATGTGTAAGTCGTTGAACACCTACCACCGTCCATATATGGCAATGAGTAACAGCTCAGCTGTTGATGAGCTCCAGAAAGGGCTTGCCGCGGGCCGCGGCTAGTAACATCACGTGCAACTTCTCGAGTCCTGCCAAGTTCGACTCTGTTAGACTAGTACTGTTCAAGTTCTTACGCGTTTTTTTACCCTACAGCAGCCCATGGCTCACACCTTCCGTGTTCTACCTCAGCCAGTAGCATCTTCCATCGGCGAGTTCGAACCACGATCATCGTCCTTCCTACAGGCACTGCCATGGGAGACGGACATCGTTACCGCGTTCTCTCACGACACCACCATCTCAGAGCTACAGCCAGCGCTACAGGTGAGTCAACCTCCCGGTGTCTCGCAAAGGAGGCACGACACATCGTACTCACTCAATTTCTGCAGCCCTTTGCTGCTTCACTTGTCCGCCACATGGACACAACCMAGACTTCMAAGGCTGTCTTCCAAGAAGTCCTCTGTGTCCCAGTCAACGATGCTCTCAATCCTCCCCAACGCACATTTACGTTTGCGACCCCCTTTACGACAGCCTTTCCTCCACTTTCTACAACCCTTTTATGCCTCCCGTTCCTTGCTGTCTTGCAATCCCTTCGACCAGGAAACACTTCACGAACACACCACGTGAGAACACCTTTGACAAAGTTCACCAGTGACAAGATTGTAAGCCCTCTCTATCTTACTGCGCATTGCCCCACTGCTAATTCTCAGCCAGCCTGGCTTGAATCGATTGGCAAAGCCGGGCGGGTGGGCTCAGCTGTTGCGGTCCCTGCAGTCTCAATACACAAAGCATGCTCGGACAGCAGACGTTCCCCACAATATTCCTTCCCTTTTCTCCTCCCCTCTCGATAGTTCCGTCACCCTTTTGTCCTCTCTTGGCCCTGATCCGCATTTCTCTGCTGTTTCCTCCTTGTCCTCCACCCCCGCCTTGAGTCCCCCATCATCTTTTTCCGCCGACGCTTTCTCTTCGCTTATGGCCGCTCGCCCCTCACGGCAACCGACGAGATTTCATACCTCCTCTGATATGCTGCGTCAGGTGCCTTCCCAGGCTGTTTTAGAGTCCAACGCGCGGAAACAACTCCACGATCTAGCCCGCCTTAATTCGCAGCTAGAGATTCACACTACTATCGCTAACCTCCACTATGCGGCATACCACCTCGGCCATCTGCTCCAGGTGAGTGCTCTACCTCCCACTCCTTAAAATTGCACGGACCTGATCCATCTCTAGGGCAAGGAGGATATTCCCACCGATCTCCAGTATCTAGTCCAGTAACCCACCTTTCTCGCAGTCTATTAATGGTTTTTGCTAACCCGAAGCTCCTCGTGTCTCAGGGATGCCAGCGAGGAAACCAGGCATTTAATAGCGCATCAAAACTCCCAACGAATGCGGCAACCCCTACATCTAGCCCTCGCCCTCACACCGCTTCTGTTGGTTTCCGGGGTCAGCTTGTACTCGAAGGATATCCGCCGGGAGCATGTTATCAAGGTAACTGTTTCACAATTTAATAAACGTGTTCTCACTGACCCCTCCCCGTTCGTCGAGAAAGGTCTGGCGTGAAATGGGCAACGAAAAAACGGAATACCTGCGCCATGTTGAATCAGCGTTGTGGCGGGAAGTTATTGCGCTCTCCCTGTCCCTGAAGACGGCCACCCAGGCGCTCCGCGATTTTTTGGACACCATACATCCTATCATCCAAGGTCAAGTCGTTCTTCGTGACTGGGATCTCATGTTCTTTCATCCTGGTATGCTCACCATCAGTCATTCGTACCTTCTGCAACCTTACCGCTTCCTGATCTTTAGCACAGGAGGGTCTCCCACCAAGGGCGAAATCTACAACACCAATGGTCCGGATCGAGATGTATGGGAGAGACTTTTCAGCTGCAGTACCCACGCCGGGACGGTCATCGACTGCTGTGCCTGATGACTCGGTCTCTGCACACCAGATGCCAGTTTCCCGACGCGCGGTGCCGATTAAAGAGCGGGATTTACCATCTGAAGGTGCCAACCATGGTGTTGCTGAGCCCCCTTCCCTCGGTGGGGGTGCATTGAATGATAACTCTCGCGACAGCGGTTCTCCCCATGACCTTGTTGCCGTTCCTAAATTGGATAGTGACGGTACTGTTGCACACGAAGACACTGCGGTGCAGCCTCTTTTAACTCCTGTCTCGCCTCCGAGTGGCGGTACCGGTATTACTGACAAGATGTTTCCAGCTCAGCCTGACAACGGCATCAACGATAGTGACTCCGCTGTCCAGGGTATTGCTGCACACGAAGAGACTGCTGTGCAGCCTCTTRGAACTCCTGTCTCGCCTGCGGTTGGCAGCACCGGCATTACTGACGAGGTGTTTCCAGCTCAGCCTGACAATGGTATCAACGATAGTGACTCCGCTGTCCAGCCTGGCCAAGGYGGTGATGGTGAYGGTACTGCTGCACACGAAGAGACTGCTTTGCAGCCTCTTGGAACTCCTGTCTCGCCTGCGGGTGGCAGCACCGGCATTACTGACGAGGTGTCTCCAGCTCAGCCTGACAACGGCATCAACGATAGTGACTCCGCTGTCCAACTTGGCCAGAGTAGTGACGGCGACTCCACTGCACACGAAGACAATGCTCTCCAGCCTCTTGGATCTGTTGTCTCGCCTGCAGGCGGCGGCACCGACATTACTGACGAGGTGTCCCCAGCTCAGCCCGACAACGGCATCAACGATAGTGCTGCTGTTGGGGACCCAGCTGTCCAACCTGGCCAGGATTGTGATAGAGACTCCATGCCCTTTCCAAGGCTCGCTGCAGCAGCTACTGACATCTCTCAGGAAGAGATGGACATTCACCTTGCAGCTGGTAGCCACACAGGGGTGACTGATGAAGTGCCCACCACTCAGTTAGACCACGGTGGTGGTTCTCCTTCTCTTTCATATGCTGCTCTCACTGCCGATACAAGTGATAACGGTGTCGGTGAACAACATCCATCAGACCCACAGGGTGAACCAGCAGTAGCCGACACAGCAGGCGGCCTTGATAGTAATATTGAAGCTACTGCCATGCCCACACACGGAGAGCACTCTTCCAGCCATGCAACCACTGACCCAAGTCCGAACAAAGAGCCGCCTGAACCTTCTGCTCCACCCTCCCCTAAATCTCCGAAAAAAGCTGTACAGCCACGCAAGAAAGGTTCAGAGCCGACCAGACGATCAGCACGAACGTCCAAGAAACCCCAACGTGATCAAGTCTCCGTGTCCTCAGCCCGCCAAGAGCGCCGGAAAAAAGCTGGCGGAAAGAAAAAAGCTGGTGGAAAGAAAAAAGCGTCGACCCAGAAGCCAGCAAGCGCCCCTGCTATTCAGGTTACTTGTCCTCCCCTACGCCTCTGTGTATCTATTTCTGACTGAATGACTTTGTTGTTTTATTCATAGTCTGATTCCGAGCGCCAGCCTTCACACATCAAATCACACCCCCGTTATATGGCCACTACTCCGCTGAAGGTGAATATTATTCGTATATGCGATGAAATTGTCGACCTTAATCCTGCTGTCGCACAGCGTTTCCCCCGGCAGACGTACAAACTAAGCACACCGGATGGGACCCAGTCCCTAGAATATCAACCGTGGTTTTATGTATGTCCACTACTGTAACCCTTTCAACGCCCAGTTCAAGCCTGACCCATCTATTAGACTCAAGATATTCACAATGACATCCAGGTTCTTCTCGACAAGGGTGCCGAACAACTGTCAAGAGAGCCTTGGACCATCGCCACCTCTCCCGATCAGGTTGACCAGGCACCAGACGGAAAACGGCCTTATGTTCTGGTTCTCCGGTATGAGCATTATGTGGCTCTCTCACCCTCAAGACTGCAACATCTCCTGCACCACGTTCACCTTGTGATAACTGGCACTCCTACTCCTGGTGGCGGCCGCCCCTTTGATCTGGCATCACTTCGTGCTCTGGGTCCCTGTCATCAATTGCGAGAAACTCACGGTATATATCTGTCCTTTGCCACATCTCCCTACTGGCTTACTCTCTGACTAAATGGTATCTCGCTGTTAAAGATCTATCTCTGCAAGCGAACGTCGAGCATCCGAACGACGAGATTTGTCTTGCTTCATTTGAGGATGTTTTTACAGCCAGTCAAGCCCCCCGCGAAGGGAAGATCTTGAATATTCTGGATATACCGGGCGGCGCTGTTGATCAATTCGTGCCCAGTGGTTTGTGCAGCGAGACTCACGCGTGGGCTCAAACTCTGAGCCAGCGTCCAATTGATGATGCCGCAAGCCAGTTACCGTTACAGCACCTCCGCTGGGCTTTAGTAGCCACCGGGGACTCATGGTCTGGCGGCCACATCGACAGCAATGGCTTCGCCACCTGGATTTCCGTCCGCACCAGTGCGAAACTGATATGCCTTGCTGCCCCACGCAACGCGCGCTACTCCGACCTTGCTTCTATTGATACTTTCATGGGTAGCTATGGTGTTGATATGATGAGTGATCAGGATTGGGCGTACATACCGTTGCTGTTGCTACCCTGTGACATGGTGTACGTCCTCTTACTCTGCGTTCTCCCACTGTCGGAGTTGCTAACCAATTGTTCTTATATAGAATCATGAGGCCGCTTACTCCGCACTATGTGTGGTCTGTGCTGCCGAGTATCTGTCACGGTGGTCACTTCTACTGCTCCTCCACGTTGCGAGAGCAGTGCATAGCTCTATTCCACATATTCTTGCAATTCCAGACAATCACCAATGCAGAGCACCCTCCCCATCGACGTCTATTAGTATATATTCTTGATTTCTGGGTCACCTCAATTTGCAATGATTCGACGTACCTCACAAACTGTCAGAACAGTGACGGTGATGCTCTAGCCCATCTCCCCGACCTCACCAAATTCTCCGATCTCCTAGATGTGCTATCTCTGCTCAACATCATTGAGCTAGGCCCCATCATCTGGCGGGAGACATACAGTGGTATGTCAAAGGATCCCTGTGTAGAAAGCCTGTATCATCATGCCCGGCTTCGTGCCTCTGAACTGGTGCAGTGGTTGGATTCTCATTTGCACATCAAGCCTGTAGACAAGAAGGTTACGCACCTGGATGGCAGCATCTCCACACTGCGTAATTCCTATCTCACTCAACAGACTGCCGCCCTCATTGCACACGCCCGACGCGTGGAAGAACCTGAGATTGCCTGGCAGTCTATACTATCAAGAGCGACACAGCATTTTTCTCGTGATGCAGCTCTCAGGGACTTTTGGAAGAATCGAGCTGCAACGGGTTATGGCAGCCCAACAACTTACGACTGGCTAGACCACCATGGAACATCCTATGAGGTCTCAGTGAATCCAGCGGCTGCCAATGATCAGAACCAGATGGAGGATCAAGAAGACCAGGACGAGGACGGTGAGGACGAAGACCAAGATGAGGACGACGAGGACGAAGACCAGGATGAGGACGACGAGGACGAAGAGCAGGAGGCAGACAAAGACGAGGACCGCAAAGACGAAGACGAACATGAGGACGAGGACGAAGACGAGGACAAGGATGACGAAGACGAGGACGAAGACGAGGACGAGGATGACGAAGACGAGGACGAGGACGAGGATGAGGACAAAGATGAACTCGAGGACGAATATGAGGACGAAGATAGCAATCATGGCCCAGGCACAGCTGACGATGACGTGAACATGGACGGCGAACTGGAAGACCAAGCCGATGACACCTCGTCCAAGACAGGTGAGTGACTCGGACCCTACCTACTTTTTTCGAATGTTCATTCATTTCTACACCTTCAAGCCAGTGGTAAGCCCAAGAAACGACCACGCGCCGCAAGTCTCATCCGTCGTCCTCAGCATGATCTAAAACGACCCAGAATCTCGCACGATGCATCGTAAGGAACCGATCCCATTGCTATATCTTTGGCGACCCGAGGTTTCTATGGGAGAGAGACTGATTAGAGACCTGTAGTTTAATCTTGTGCTATAGTCCGCTTCGTTGTATCTTTGTATCTTGCTCGTTGAGGTCTACATGATTGCTTCCTTGCTAACCTCCTGTAATCATCTATTGCTGCCAATCAGACCTGTTCAGTGAGATGCACGCATCTCAGTTTGGTCACGCCTACTATGTTCGTTAATTTTTTGGATTGAGGGAAAATGCCACCTTGACACCTTTCACAAATTCATGAATTACAACACGACTTTTGGGGATTTTTCTCAAGGAGACTTTCCTAGTTGATAAGGTATGTTGTTTTTATTCTTAGATTTGAGCATCATTTGACAATCTGAGTATGCTTCCTTAGCAGCCCCGTCGAAACATCGAATACACTAGATGTCAAGGTAAGGCCTCGCTAACAAAGGTTTCCGAAGCTCCAGCTATAACTGCATCAGCTGCATCTACACCTCAAACCCCCAATGCTAACCTTCTTAGACAGTCTCCTTCGTTTAGTGAGTCATTTGGAGGCTTCCATGTTCAGAACGTCTGTCCTTACATTCCCTGCAGCACCTACTGGTAGTGACGTGGCTCCTATGGCGAGTAGAACGATGAATGCCACTTCCAATACTGGTATGTCCTCAGTTATTCATCGTGTTTCAATCGGTTTATTGGTTGCAATAATCACAACACCCAGCTTTTTACCTTCAAGCGTTCCGGCAACACCTCGGCCACCTACCAGTGCGTCTGGAAGTGCTTCGACTGCCAACTTGGTGGGCTCCGGCACACCCGGTCCTATTACCAATCCTACTAGCACCCCGGCGGTCAGTGGCCTACCGTCCATTTCTCCTGCTGCAGCCAGTACCCCCACAAGAAACCCTCTCTCTTCGCCATCTAAAGCGGCATCGACTCCCTTACCTGGCAGTTCGGTACCTGCACACTCAATCCCGAATATCAATCAATCCATTCCTCCCCGCCCTATTACCAATCTATTACTTCCTTCAACACCTGCTTCCATAGCAAATTCCTCTTCAGGCAAGTTTTCGGATAAATCTTTTCTTGGCAACCTTTTTTATTTTCATGATAGTATCCTCCAACCCCTCCGCCCCCAGTCCGACAGCAACGAATAAAGTGGTTCCAAGTCCTAGTACGTTTTCTTCCCCTTTCTTTCAGATCAGACGACCTGACTCCATGCAGTATCTACTACAACACCCTCCACAAGCGCAAAAACTACTTCGTCTCCCAGTACATTATACCATCACGCGTAGATACTCATCTCACTTTTTAATTTCAAGCCACCTCCGGTTCACAACTTATGAAACATCCTCTACCCGCACGTCCTACTGCGCCCCCTTCCTGCGGTGTCAAACGTGACAGGCCAACCTCTCCGGTTAATGCCCGCAACACCATCTAGCCATTTCGGAGGCGAAAGAGGGTATTCAAATGGCCTACGCTCGAATCAAATCATTCGATACTGCTGTGGGGCGAGGGCGATTTGTCCATTCTGGGTCTCGCATTTAGTTCAGATGGTATGTTTTTAGCGCTGAACTGCACGTCATTCGTGTTTTTCAGTAAATTGCTTTGAGGTGCGAGCTAAATTTGATTCACAAATGTAGGTGCAGATAAAACTATACGAATATGGAACAATCATACTCATATGGAAATGGCGAGGCTGTCGCATAATGTGCGTGTGGTGACAGTTATGTGGATTGAGGGTGATAGTGGGGTTGTGTCGCTAGGTGAGGGCGGGTTGGTTAGCAAGTGGACAAGGACAGTGAGTTTAGTTTCCTGACGACTTCACCTCGATACTGACGGCGTTCACACGGGGCTTCAACCACTGGCAGCGGGTGAAGGTCGTAGATACTGGAACCGAGCCCAGTGCGCCCGGGGAAGAAGGTGGTATGTGCTTGGCGTACAAAAGGGACCGTATAGCGGTTTCTTTCCCTTGGACTGGCGTTAAAGTGTGGATTTGGACAAAGGGTACTTGAATATACAGCTTTATTTTTTTCACTCGTGACTAATAGTCATTCTTGAAAGGCTCATAGCAAGCCCAACGGCCTATTGTTTGACAGAATGTGACCGCTTTGACCTTCATCGAGGATGGTGCTGCTCTTTTAGGCGGAACTCAGGATGGTGTCCTGTAGGTCGCACTTACATTTGACTGAGCAATTATCATGGTAACTGTTCGTCCAGGTGGTCTTGCCAGGTACCCAATGGCATGTTATGTGCATGCGCCTTCGTGAGGGCAAAAATGTATGTGTTTAGTCCATGTGTGCCTCCACTTCTTCTAGGCTATGTAACTAACCCTTTTTATCTCGCCCAGCACATGTATCGAGATCAATCCAGTCAAGACGCACGCTTTGATAGCTCACGGTGGTGGAGCCGCTCGTTTGGTTTCACTGCAGCCTGATAAGAAGGGTAATGCCGAACAGTCGTATTCGAATAAAGAGACACAGGTGCGTCTCCAGAGTGGATTTGGCATTGTTTGCCAGTCAGTTGAGGAGGTTCAATCAGAAGTGGGTCATCTTGTTGTCTTAGCTGGTTTTTTCTGTAGATCACATGAAATAGACTGGAGATTGTAAGCAGTTGGCATACACTTTACTACTTGTAATCATAACTACAATTTTTGGAGCAATCACTTTTCAACCTGGGCATCTATATACAGTACATATAACAGGCAGCTGAGTATTTCATAAGCTATGGATGAAGTACTATTTCTTGATTAGATCTGACTAGCAGGACAACACCATCAAAACTCTGATTCTGACTCAGGTGACTCGTCATCATTGTCTCCAACAAAATCAGTCTGGTCATCAGACCCTGACTCTGGGTAAAGATCTTCATACTCAGAGTCAGAATCTGAACCTTCCATTGCTGAGTGCAAGTTATTTGCTTCACTTTGCTGTAATCTTGAGCTTTCCATAGCAAGTGCAGAATCCACTACCATTGCTTCTGATGACTCTACTGCATCAGCAAGTTGATTGACATTCCTCTGATCTATGCTAGCTTGCTCCATGTCCATCTGAACAGTGTCTGCAGGTTTGAGACAAAGGGAAAAAGAGGCACTGGCAGCATCAATTGAATTCATGCAGTAAACATGCCCAATCGCCAAGCCTCTGTGGTGTCTGGCCAGCATATCTCTATCTGGAAAGCTAAAAATGAAGAAACACTCAACTCAGAGATAGACTGTATCAAAAAGTGTGTCTTACCATCCTACATAATATTCTTTATATCTAATCAAATCACCTGCATTTTTAGAGGGCCACAGTTCTTGAAAATCAGGATTGAGCCCAGATGCAAATGCAGGAGTGATATAAGCAGCTCTAATAACTTCATCTGGATCTACAAATCCATATGATTCACTGGAGCTTGGAGAACTGAAGCATAGGCTGTGTAGTCTTCTTGATGTTTTGGCTCCCAGTTCCTTGTACCAATGAACCCAAAGAAAATCAATCCTTTTAGAATCTTCATAGAGTGACCCAGGACCCTCATAGACTACATCTGCATGAAATACCCCAAGGACTCTTGCAAATTTGAATTGAAGTTTGGACCAAGGCATATTATTGGGAGGCTCTCCAGGACCCTCACCCAGATTTTCCTTTAGAATCATTATGTTGCAGCGAGTGCTTTCAGGATTGATCAAGTCTTGGCCCCTTCTCAGATCATAGGTGGTATAGTTGACCCGGAAGGTCTTGTGGCTATAGATTGTTTCATTATGGATAAACAATCTTGTTGGATCGAACTTTGTTTGCTCAAGAGAGGAAACAGAGGGGAAAGCAGAAAACCCAAATCCAACTCCAGAATCTGAAGCTAAGTTGGACTTAACAGCCTTGGCTTGAATCTCATTCAAGAGTTTTCTCTTTATTTGTTCCAGAAGATATGCCTTCAGCTTTGGAATAAAAGCCTAGATTAAAATTGTCAATCAAGGCTTTCTAAGCAAAGCTAAAATAATGGAAAGTTCTTGACTTACCTCTAATGCTCCTCTATGATTATTCAGATTATTCTGTACAAATTGAAGGATTTGTACAGGTTGCTTTTGACTTTTGCCAATGAAATAGTGTTGATGTAATGGCACTGAATCATCATCAAAGTCAGGAGCCAAATCTGAGGCTAGATCAACATCCATATTATGGAGCCTGCGCAGACGAGTATCTGTATTGGCCAATTGCTTCTCATACTCCTTGCGATTGGTACGCCAAAATCTATCCTTGGCTTTCTTATGTTCACTTTCTCCCTAAATCCAAATGATTAGTTTGAATAGTAGCTAATTGTACTTTTTTAACCTACCATAGCTGTATTATAAGAATCTACAGTTCCAAACTGTTTGATAGTAGGAACATAGTCCATAATTGCATGAATCTTGTAGGTTTTGAGATTGAATGTTTTCTGCATTGTATTGTTTTGACCTGCTTTTTGACTTTTTTGCCTTCTGAGCCTTGCCTCTTTCTCTTGAGGCAGCTCCTTTGTGGCATGTTTAGTGCATACCTCAGTCTGAAATACTTTGAGCTCATTAGCCAGAGCATATGATAGCTCTGTAGCTAGTTCTAGACTCTTGTCTGTATGATGCCTGAAGCTGATAATGCCATGCCAGTGAGACATGGTATATAAGAGGTTAAGGATATGGCCATTAAAAGGCTCAGGAATCAATAAGTCAAAGACTGGAATAGCACACTTTTAAATTAAGAAAATAAATTAGAAATATACAACTGTGAAGTATTAAATCTCTTCACCTGTAAAAGATCTTCATATTTATCAGCAGTCATGTGCTTAAGCTCAGAGGTATTGCTAGTAAACTTTCTGATAGTGTCTTTTCCAAATATAGGCATCTGTCTATAACTAAGGCTGCTGTTAGATGAAGTAAATAATAAGATTATTAGATTAATCTTACCGTCTATCCAATTCTTCTGTTTTCCCAGAGTAGCAACGCAGAATTCTTAGTAGATGCATAAAGACAGATTTCCATACACCCAGCTCAATTTCATGCATGAAATCCACAACTAAGGTTTTGTACAGTTGAAAGGATTCACAGCCAGAGAATTTGTTCAAGAATGCATTCTGAAAAAGGCCAATTAGCACTTCCAATCTAGTCTAATATATAAGAAAAATCATACTGAGTTTGAAGTCAAAGAAAATTTATCCAACAACGCTTTGACATCTTTGTTACTGATTGCCTTGTGTCTTTTATAAATCATGGTAGAAGCTAAAGACAGGCATTCTAGATGATCCTTTTCCTTTCTTGTAGATTCTAGGCTTCTTGTATGAAGATCTTCCTCAGTACCTAGCTCATCAATCTTGTCTTTTGAAACAAGGCAGCGAGGACAAGGATAAGAGCCCATATTTCTGATATTGGCAATCAGAATCCTATATTCATGTTAACACCATTTGCAATTTGATTTTTCCAACTTCATCACTCACTTTTCTAGATAGTCAGCTGAATAGGTAAAAATGTGTGGATAAAACCTTCTAGTCTTTCCATCCCAGCAAGTTACACAAATTCCATGATGATAAGCCTCTACAAATTCATCATCTAAGACAATATCCCATTGACTGTGAAAATGCTGCTTTGTACAGTGGGTTAACAGTGGTTCAGAGCAATTTTTCTTGGTGATTCCTTCTACAAAGTCACTAAAATTTGATGAAGGTAACTATTGAACCCAAGTGAGACAGAATATAATCAAAGAAATAAATGGCTTTCTACCTTTGCAAAATAAGCAAAATGTTCCGCCAAGTTCTTAGAGGGACAAGCTCTTTCATACTTTGAGTCTCCACCAAAGTATAAATAACCAGGCCAAAGTTGAGCACTTCCAAAATGAGTAAGCTGTGTGCCATCAGAGTATGCCATCAAGGGCAGCATTACTCTATCCAGATCACATCCAGGTTCTCTGGGACTGTTTTGAAGGGCTATATGTGCATTTATAGCTGCATCTGACCAATAGAGCTCCCCATGGACTCTAATTGCCTCTGGAGGCAGAGTACCTGATACAAGAGGGCTATTTTCCCATATAGTACCACTAGCAGTAAGGGCTGGGGCAGAAGGAATCCACCAAAGTTCAAAAGGGTCAAGATTGAGATTATTCTGCCTTGACAGCTTGTCCTTCAAAATAGAGATTATGGATCTGTGATGGAGGGTGCCTGAGCTAAAATTATGGGGGCCAGCTTTTGAATATTGCTTGGCAAAAGGCACTGTAATTGAAATTGGTGTTTGAGTCCAGTTAGAAAAGCTGTTTTCCTTTCCATCAATCTCCTGAGGCTGGACTAGCTGCCTATCAAAACTCTTCCAGTCCAATTCAACAACATCTTCTTGCTGGAATTCTGGATCACTTAAGATGCTGATAAGCTTTCTGAAGTCTTTTTGAGACTTGTTCCTATGCTCCCAGTACCACATATGAAGAACCATGGCTGAGTAGTTGGGATAGGGATAGAATGACTTGGGTTGAGAATTGGACTGAGTAGAAGACTCTGGAACTGATGTTTCTGAATTCAATTCCCTATCAGGCTCTTGAGTTATTTCAGCCTGAGTATGATTGAATAGTTCTATCAGAGTAAATCTCTCATCTGGATTCTGTTTTGGTGCAGTTCTGGGCCCATAGAATCGCTTGACCAGCCCAAATTTATTAGGAGGTGTACACCATTGCACTGATTGCACCTGGGCTCCAGCTGGCAGACTTTGTGCAGAACTATCTGCTACCACTGAACCAGAATCAGAGACCATCAAATCAGCCTCAGTTTCAAGCAACTGAGGAAGTATATCCCTATACTTGGCACCTGCATTTGACCTTTGAGACCTCCTAAGTCCTGAAGACTGGCTAGAGCTGGAGCTGGAGCTAGCAACATTTACTAAGGTGGAGGGTTGTGGGTTACTGGGCTGTGCTAACTTCTCAGCTAAATTTTGTATGGTGTCTTGCTTCCTTCTCTTTGCAGCTTGAAGTTGCTTCAATGAAGAATGACCACTAGCTACTCTTCTTTTATTTTCTTTGCACACTCCTAAGTGGGCTTCATAGGCATTGACTTGGAGAAAGATTTTGCCACATGCACTACAAGTAGATCTTGATATGTTTGAATCTTCAGCACTGTCTTGGTCCCAATTTTGAGATAGCATTGCTATATGCTTTGAATAAAAGCTATATTTAAGTTATGACTTTCATATATCAACTTCATACTGACTTATTTGGGCCAAATGCTTTTAGAAAAATTCAATCCAAGGTTGGCCAGAGGCTTAAATTACCATAAAGATCAGTCTGATTTTCAAAGATAATACCAACCTACTTTTAATTAGAAGGTGAAAGCCAATAACTTTATAAAGAATCTGCGACTCAGGTATGATAAGCTCTCATCAGCATTGGAGGTGAAAAATAATTCTCACAGTTAGTATGATTTGATGATGGTGGTTTGGGTCAAAGAGGAGAAAGATGGGAAATCGGAAGACTCCACCTTTTATATAGAGACTGTTTTAAATATATCCAAGGTTCCATGCTTGAAGTCACCAGGCCCGGCGTCCAGCCGCAGGTAATACTAAACAAGCAAGAAATTCTCAGGATCATGTGGCCGTACTTTTTTGTGCTTTCTTTCAACTTGAACGTTCACTCAAGTACTCTAACTCCCGCTTTTGGTAGTTCATCGTTTAAACCTGCAGCAGGCTTTGGAGCTTTTGGTGGTGCAGTATCCAGCGCCTCCCCCTTTCTCAACAATAGCAAGAGGAAAGTTGCCTTATCGCTGAAGGAGGAGATCTTTCTGTTTCACGTACGCGATTTCCCCTGTGGTCCGTCCGTCGCTCCAAAGGAATACGAGGTCAATTGGGATCTGGAAGCAGTACACACATATTCGAGGAACTGGAAGGCCAAAGGATATCTGACACTCAAATTGGAGAAATTGAAGTGGAGTCCGTTTGTGTCGGTTCGGGGTGG
This sequence comes from Neonothopanus nambi, assembly GCA_003987895.1. NCBI lineage: Eukaryota > Fungi > Basidiomycota > Agaricomycetes > Agaricales > Omphalotaceae > Neonothopanus > Neonothopanus nambi. The sequence continues at coordinate 8,164 of RCHF01003923.1, read as the reverse complement.
CATGGATGGCGAGCTGGGTGTGGTGAAGAAAACGGAAGCGAAGGCGGTGGTGGGGACGGACAAGTTGACAGCTCGCAATGAGGACGGGGCGGTACCGGTGAATGCACCAGTTGCCGAAGCGCAAGCCAATGCCATGGAATGCGCGTTGGTATCGGCAGGAACCCGGGTGAGGTCGATTATGTAGAAGTTCATGGAACAGGTAATAGTTATGTTTTTATCTTGTTCGTTCCTGATCTATGAAATTAGGTACTGCTGCCGGAGATCCCACCGAAGCTAACTGGGTCGGTGAAAGTTTGCCAGAGATGACGATCTCCTTCCTCATTGGCAGTGTTGAAGGAAACGTTGGGCAAGTCTTTTCGTCACCTGTTCATTATGCATCAAACCTCAAATCTCGGGATCAGACATATGGAGATCATATCATTCCTGGCTTCGCTCTCGAGGGTCCTTTCCATCTTCAGAATAAAGCAAGTACCTTCTCAGGCGAACTTGAAGCGTTGCAACCCGGCCATCCAATGGGATGGATTTATACTTCGTGTGCCAATGGCGCCGACACCTTTAGTACCTCGCGATATATCAGGGAAATTGCTGGTCTCTATGTGCAGCTCTGGCATTGGCGGAGTCAACGCGCAATTCTCGAAAGTCCTCCCCTCCAAGAGAGGTAGATCAGGTTCATTGGCTCTCGCGAAGCTCTTGTTCGCATCAAGGGCATCAAGGGCATCGACGATGCTCTTGCCCTATAAGTCCTCCCAGTGATCTATGTGAATCATAGCATCAGATTAACAATCACTTTCAGCGACGGAAAGTACATTCTGCACCCGGCGATCTTGGACTCCTGCCTCTATGCCTGTGTTCATCCACTGTTCATGAAGGTTACCGATCCCAACATTTACTTCCTTCCTGCCAGTGCCAACTTCGTGGTGCTGCACGATGAGTTTGACTTTACCAGCATGACTAGAGCCGAGTATGTTTTCACTCACATCACGTTCAAGAGCTGGAACCCAGGTGTGTAACCAAATATTTAGTGACGACACGGTCTTTATTGATTCAATATGTCTAGACCACCTCGTCTACGATATTGCACTGGTCAACCGCAGCGGAGTCTCTCTCTGTACCCTCCAAGGATTCTCGGTAGCACGGCACTTCCAGGTTCCTCCTCAGGAAGTCGATACCCGATACAAACTGCAACATCAGGTATACGGTATCGTCGCTCCACCGTGACCTGCAGAAAATGTGAGTATCTTCAACTCAGTTACACGCACATTCTAATGAGTATCTAGCGTGATTCGGGACTGGGATCAAACGAAGCGAGCCCTGGTAAAGAGAATGAACTTGACAGTAAATTGCTTACCCATTGCCGTGAAATTGTGGATTACATTGTAGGAAAGTGCGGCAAGAAGTGTCTTAGAATTTTTGGAGCTTCACTCTACCGGTAAGAACAGCTCACCATCGATAAATAAACGCTGCTCATATTCATACGAACTTACATAGGCGCTACTCCTATTGGCAAGAAGCTCTCCGAGATGGTGCTGCAGGCTGGTGGAATGCACCCGCTTGACACGCTCGCTTCCGCTGATACCAAAACTGTCCCTACCAACACCTTTCCAGAGCGCCACTCTGTTACTGAGTATCAATGGGGAGTGGAAAACGTTGCTGCTCTATCTTCAGCTGTAGACCCTCATCGTTGGCGTGGCCTCTTGATCCAAAGGATGAAGGGAACCTTGCTATTGAACTCGCTTCTCGTTCCTGGTGGATCGATGCTTCTTGCAGTCAATGGAACCTCCAAGGAGTACTTCACCTCATCAAGCGCCTTGGCGACTCCTCTAGGCTTGGTAGGCTTTGATGCTATCACTGTCTCTCGTGCTACGAACAGCGATAACCTCGTTGAGACGAGGAGGCCTGCTGTACCCATTACCCTTCCAGCTGATGTATTGCTCCAAGAGAAGCCGAAGATTTTGCTTGAATATGGGATTGGGAAGGAGATCGCGCTTCAAAACAGTCTCCACCGCTTCCCGGAAACCTACACTTCACCGTTTTGGGTCGTTATTTCGGAAGGGCCGGATGCTCACGCCTTCTCTGGATTCTGAAGGCAAATGGTGCAGATCAAGGAAAGGAGAAGGAAAGGAGAAGGCTGTAGACCGAGGGGGCGACGCCGCGTAGGGCCGTAGGCTGGAGGACCTGTCGTTTGTCTTTCAAGTACTATCGTCCGGAACATTGAGACGATGTCGACAGCACAAAGCAAAGCTGCAGCGCCTCCTGCGCAGCCAGCTTAAGGCTCAACAAGAGCCAGAAGAGTCTCCGTTCCGCAAATTTTTGGGTATCGCTCAGGTATGTAATTGCAATATTTTCAGCTTTCAACTTGATACTGAATTTTGAATGAACGAAATGATTTGCATCGAATAGCAAGTTTTTATGGTGTGGATGATATCTCAACTGGGTATGATTCCTCGCACATATTTTTCTGCCAGGCGTACAGTGTCTGATTGCTGGTGTCTTGATATAGTGACGAAGTATTTTGCACCCAAGCCATCAACTCCGCCAGTGCCCCCTGCAGGAACTACCGGTACAGCTGGCGGAGGTGGCCAGCAAATCGTAAACCCGTGGCAACAGCCACCAGTGACGGCCAGTCCAGCATGGCCGTTTGGTGAAAGCCTGAACATGCACGTCTACTTGTCTACTTCGCCCTATGGTGACGTATTCTCCAAACAATGGACGTCTGGATACAGGAAGGATCGGGACGAAGGCTTACCGCACTTTGTCTGGGAGAATATCACGTATGGAGATTACAAGGACAGTAGGATCAAGATCACCGGTATCATGGCTGAGCAGGTAAATTTGAATTATGAAACTTTCTTTTGTATACTAACGCACGCTCGCTGTCAGATTGCCCTTCAAAGTCAAATTGAGGCACTCCAACATCACCACAAGATGGCTTCAAGATGCTCCCATTGGATGTCACAAGATTGTCTGGCTCAGGCCTACCGACAAGCGTGTACCTCTTATTGCTATTCCCACAGAGCAAGCTCCTCTTAATTTCGTCCAAAACTCTGAAGCTTACGTAAACAAGCTCTTCGCTTGCATCAAGCGCCACGTAAGTCTTGGAATTTTATTTCACGGACTTTCTCCCCGAAGCATATTAATTCACTTCATCCCTTCGGCACTTTAGTCTAGGAGCTCGGCCCTATTGGTGATATCGAGGTTGAAACCAGTGTTCTTCTTAAGGATTGTAATTTCCCCACTGAAAAGTTTACGGATAATGTTATCAAATGTTTGCCACCCTCCCGTGGTCGTAAGCCTGGTTTACCTTATTTCAACCTGTTCTTCGACCTAATAACTCCGATAGTGTTCTCGAACGTGAATTGGAGATCAGGAAGGATTTGCCTGGCGAGCGCATATTCACAATTGATCCTGCGAGCGCCAAAGATCTGGATGACGCTGTCTCTGTCAGGTTGAACGAAGATGGCACCTACGATGTCGGTATCCACATAGCCGATGTATCATACTTTGTCAAGCCCAATACTGCTCTGCATCACTACCTATGAAATCTGTCTCATCGAACAAAGTCCCTTGAAGAAAAGTTTTCGTTCGAGTATATCGTCATTGACGAGGTATACCGCATCAAGAATGCCAATTCCCTTTTGGCTAAAATCATTCGTGCATTCACTTCTCGTGGTCGGCTTCTCATTACAGGAACGCCGTTGCAAAATAACCTTGAGGAGTTGTTTGCCCTGCTGAACTTCACTTGCCCTGAAATCTTCGTCGACTATCAAGACCTCGATAGCTTTCTACACAAGGATTCTGAAGGCTCTGAAGAAGAGAAGAGTCAGAAGGTTGTCGAGGCACTGCACAAGATCTTGAGGCCGTTCTTATTGCGACGTGTCAAGTCGGATGTGGAAAAGAACTTGTTACCAAGTGAACTGAATGTTTTTTTTCCTTCAATCCAGTCTCTCACCCATCAAGCACAGAGAAGGAAATCAATATTTACGTTGGTCTCACGGAGATGCAGCGCAAGTGATATCGGTCTGTGCTTGAGAAAGATATTGATGCTGTTAATGGTGTGTATCAGTTATCTAATTCGTTGACATGAGGGTCTCATTGGAATATAGGTCTAATTGGGAAGAAGGAGGGCAAGACTCATCTGATGAATATGGTCATGCAAGTGGGTTGCGCCTTCACTATGCTTCTCGATTCCACTCTGATGTTGTTCTAAAGCTACGAAAAGTAACATGCCATCCCTACCTCTTTGATGGAGCCGTATGTTGCACCTATCTCATTCTTCCGAGGAAGCTCAACATGCTTTTTGCCAGGAACCTGGCCCACCATACACCACTGACGAGCATCTTATCAAAAACTCAGGCAAGATGATCATTCTCGACAAACTCTTCAAGTCAATGAAGGCAAAGGGCTCTCGCGTCCTCATCCTCAGTCAAATGAGTCGTGTCCTTGACATTTTGGAAGATTACTGCTTATTCAGACAATACAGTAAGTCCCATAGTACCTCGCCAGATTCTGTCTCTTATTAGCTTTTCCCTGTACTCGCACCAGAGTATTGTCGGATCGACGGTGGCACGCCCCACGAAGACCGAATTGTTGCCATTGACGAATATAACAAGCCGGGTAGCGAGAAGTTTATCTTCTTACTAACTACTCGTGCCGGAGGTCTGGGAATCAACTTGACGACGGCGGATATTGTGGTGTTGTATGATAGTGACTGGTACGCGCATCTGTCCTTTTTGAGGATGCTGTTGCTGAAATAGAGAAATCTAGGAACCCACAAGCTGATTTGCAGGCTATGGACAGAGCACATCGTATTGGGCAGACTAAGCAGGTCTACGTGTTCCGGTTTATCACTGAGGGCAGTGTCGAGGAACGAATGCTGGAAAGGGCGGCGCAGAAGCTCCGATTGGACTAACTCGTCATTCAGCAGGGGTGTCAGCAGCAGGCAAAGGGTGCGTTGATTCTTCCAGTCATGGACTTTATTTTCATGTAACCCCACTTTTCAGCTGTGAACAAGGAGGAGTTACTCGAGATGATCACACATGGTGCTGAGAAGATTATCAATTCTTCTGAAGAGTGAGCGCTTGTCATTTACCGTGCAATGTGTGTACGTTAATATATATATGATGCCAGCCTGACCGTCAATGACGATATCGATGCCATTATCCGACGTGGTAAAGAGCGTACGATAGAGTTGAACAGCAAATACGAGGGCCTAAATCTGGAGGACCTGAGTAACTTCAAGTCAGATGCTTCGGTGCAACAGCGGGAGGGTGAAGATTTCAGAGCGGGGGTCTGTTCCATTCTTCTCGTGTTCCTGTTATTTCAACTTACAGATGAATCCATTACAGCGACGCAAGGCTTTGAACTTCAATTATTCTGTTGACAATTACTTCAAGGATGCGTTGCGTGCTGGACCGTCAAAGCCTGACAAGGGACCCAAACTCCCTCGGACACCGAAGCAAGTCACTACGTGAGAATCTCATCGAAGAAGGATTCAAGAAAGCTGCTGACAACACCGTATAGCCAAGATTTCCAGTTCTTCCCCCGAATTGGCTGCTCTTCAAGAGCGTGTTCGCTCGAGACCGACGGAAACTCCGAGACTTTACATGACCGCCATGAAGGATTCAGATGTGAGTTCGCCATGTATCAGTTGCTTATACGTGCATGCTAACCCACTTCAAAGATGACTCTCGTTGTTGCTGTCTGCGAGACCTGCCCGCCAGGAGAAGTTGACTCCATGATCTCTGTTCTTCTTGACCTGTTCGACACCAGAGCGTCTCTCATGAAGTTGATGAAGGTGATGATTGATCGCGAAGTGGCGCACATGGGTGAGTTGCGCTTCACCTAAACATGACTATTAGCAAGTCATATTGATATATTCTGCACAGAAAATGAGGCTTCACTCTTTCGTAGCAACAGTACTTGCACTTGTTTCCTGTCTGCATTTGCTAAGATTCATGGGTACAATTATCTGTGAGGTCTCGTTATGCCTCTTATCAAGTGCATGGAAACTTTGCCTCCGGCCAAGGGTACGAGCTGGACCCTGCCAAAGCAGGAGAACAAGACGTTATACAAAATCGAAAGAACATCGAGTTTGTAGCCAAATCATTTCTTGACATTATTGGAGCCTCCACTGAGGCCCTTCTGTCGTGAGTGCTGCTGATGTTTATTGACACTGTCACGACCTAATGACGCTTTCGATCCTAGCATGTTCCGTGAAAAATGTGTGCATATAGCCAAGACAGTATCAGTAACTTGTATCATTGGGATTCCATACTCTCATGAGAATTTTCAGCTACCAGCGGTGGCCTGATGCCAAGTTTGCTGCCCTTGGGGCCTTCGTATTTCTTCAGTATGGTTCTACGATTGTGAATACGCGTGCTGTTCCTGAATGTGCCACAGGTTCATCTCACCTGCAGTGGTCGCTCCTGAAATGATAGATCTTGACTCACCAGGAGACAGCCTCCGTCGGGGTCTTACTCTCATTGCGAACATTATCCAAAACCTTGCCAACAATATCTTTTTCGGAAAGGAAGCTCACATGATGGTTTTGAACGATTTTCTTCGGGAACATAGTGCTCACGTAACGCACTACCTGAGCGAGCTCAACGTGAGTGTTCTTGTATACGATATTGTCCGCCGCCACCTACATCATTTCTTTGACAAGCACGCCGATAAGATTGGCAAAGAGTTGCTCAGTACACCAAAACCTTTGGCAGACGGCGACGACAACTCTCGAATTCCATTCGTTGTACAACTCCCCTATACTCGTACCTTCAGACGTGAGGAGCGAGTTGCGCAAGTTTTCCGCACTTTCAACGGGTGAGAGTACACTTGCTACAAATTGTATTCCTTTTCATGAAATGTTTGTGAGTGTCCTTTGAATGTTGTTGCTTTCATATACTCACAAACTCTAACTGTGTACGCTCTCGTTTGTCTAGAGCACCTAAATTTTTTCAAACACAGCTATCTACTCATCCCTGCTCACTAGCAGCTCATCCGCCGCCTCAACGTCCCGCCGCCGCCTCCTCACTCGAAACAATGGCCCTTCAACGTGTCGTCGTCTACATGTCTGCACTTTTTACCAGAGAACGTGCAAAACGCGACATTTTGAACGACTGCGAAGCCGCTTTTATCATCTGCAGAGAGGAAGTAGAGGCGCAGCTGGGAAGCGTACCCCGGCGTTGCATCGTCGCGTAGGTGTTTCCCTCTCGACTATCCGATTTCGTCTGACGATTTCTAGCCACGACATCACGGAACGCCACCCGTATATGACCCTTTGACTCTTTTTTGGATTCGACGACGCCGCCGCTTTGACCATCCACTACGCGCCCCCGGGGGATCTGTCGTTCTGGGAGACTGGGCGATATGACTTCACGTTGATGCACTACCAGCCGAGGAGACTCGGAGAGCTCTGGATTTGACACAATGTAAGTATCTTTCTGTTTTTTCTTATGTTCTCATCTAATTTCCATCTTTTTAGCTGCATTTATTCATGTACTTTCTTGCAAATGTATCTATATTTTTGAGTTGTATATACAAAATATCTGAGCACTCAGTGCTATCGAAGAGATGTGTGATAATAAGTAGAGATAAGTAAATAAAATGTTTACGTCGAGCTGATGAACAGAGGACTGTGGCTTGTCAGGTATACATCGGGCTGGTAAACGCTGGATGATAGCTTGTCATATACTTGACAGACTGGAGCACCTTACGATCCTCTAGAATGCTTATAACTGAATGACCACAGCTTATATTTCCTTATAATATTTGACCCGGCTATGACTGGATGATTTTGCGTGATCAGATCCATCGGGTTTTACCGGACACAAGGAGGTTTTCCTGATGAAGTACCCTCCCTAGATGTACTCCGAGTCACATCTTTGCCTCTTCCCTTCATTCCGAGTCTACGCCTCGCTATAATTCTACGTTCATTACTACTGGGAGATGCGTTTCATCCAAGTTGAATCTGTTTTGGGTGCCGTTCTACTGGCTACTCTCGCAAGAGCCCAGACACCATCGTAAGAATCGAGTCTAAAGTGCATATATGCGCGTTATTTGGGCTTACGAGATGTTTGCTCTATGTAGCTACCTCGGACAACTATTGATTGAACCACGTTTGAACAGCGGTGTGTACTATACCATTCAGCATGACGATGACGCACCT